>ML410531.1:0-16306 GCA_005239525.1 Nicotiana knightiana
CTTCAATTCTTCTCTAATCTATATACGGCTTTCCCAAGCATAACATAGATAGTATATAGACCCAAATGCTGGCCAAACAATTAAGCAATTAAACGCAGAATTGAAGAAACAACCATATATTGAGCGAATTATAATCAAGGTTAAGTTAATATCGAATAATAATATTCATGGCTAAACCACAACCCCAGAACAATGGGTGTTTANCAAACTTTTAAAACTCGGAGTTGACTGGACCAGGAACCCAGGCATAACAATTTAATCAATCATACCAACAACCTAATTGCAACCACCCAACCTCAAGAGTCGACTTGCAACCACTAATCCCTCTCAATTCACGCACCTACCCAATAAGAAAGTTACAACATTACCAATCGTCCATGAGATCATGTGCCATCACCAACAACAAAAGAGTGAATATAACTAGTCCACACATTCAAATATACTTTTGAACATAATTTAGGGACATCACACAATTGAACAAATTCACTCACTCTCACAAAGAATTCATATGCATCCCGTGGTCGTACCATAAGCTTGCCCGTAGTGTAGATCTCCACTAATTCAAGTTAGCCAAATCTAGGATCAATTAGGACTTTTAAGGTTGTAATGTAGGCTAAGGGACGGGTAGGATATATTTAGGAATAGTGACTAACCCTCCTAAGCACTTTAATACACTACCTTCACAAATTAACACATATTCTTCTCAACCAATTCCCTTTCCACAATTCATATTCAACATAGCCTTTTTCAATTAAGCACTTCTATAGTTTCACTAGCACAAATTAATAAAAATTGGAGGTGTGTATCTTTTTGTACTTTTACCATCATTTTTTTCTTTCCTACACACACTCCATACATGAAGATTCAATGGCTAGTGACTCTTGAATAAAAGTTTTAGTGCACTAACAAGTCTTTCCATGGCTCCACTCAAAAGTTAATCCCCAATATCTCACCTTACTTCTTTTAGTGACTAAGTGACTAAGGAGGAAAAGGTGCAAAAAATCTCAATTTAAGAACAAAATAGGGGTACGGCTTGTAATGTGGGTACCAAAGAAAAGGTCTAAAGGCTCAAAGGGGCTAGCAATGTAAAATGTAATTCTTATGTGGCAAGCAGATCCATGATCAAGAAAGAAAATGCCTACTTCATCTCCTAGATTAGCATAACCTACAATTTCGCTTCGATTAACACACGGGGCAAGTTCTAGACTCTACAGGATAGCATAGAAAATCACTAAACCTCACTCACACATTGAACATGACTCAATCACAACGGATTCAACTCTCAAGTCAAGNTGTCATAACCTAATATGCCGGCATCAAACATGTCATAGGGTATCTCTAATTTACTCAGTTTCTTCCTAACTTCTCTAAAAACAAAAATAAACTTAATTTAAATTACCCGGTTCAAGTTACACCCTTGCAAAAAGAACCGTGATCCAAAGAAAAACCAAGGGGGAATTACTACACTACCTAAAAAAATAAAATCTTTTTGGTATTTTCTTTAGACTTACTTCCCTCAATAGAGCTGTCTAGGAAATCCATCGTCGGGAAAAGTTCACATATTTATATATCTATATATATATATATAAAACAACTATAAAAACTTAAACGAAAGAATATCATTTACTATCATGAATACAAAACTACAATACAAACCCACATACAATACAACAATTCCACACTTCGTAAGTACAACAAAATACAACATACACACCCCACACTTAATCCATGCACTGTTCCCAGTGCATTATATAGAGATAAAAGCAGTAATAGAAGCAAGGTACAAGAAACTCCCTGATCATTCAGCGTCGTCATCATCTGATGCTCTCCACTCCTCCTCATGCTCATCTTCTTCATCATCTTCCTCATCCGAGCGCATTGACTCTGCATCAGAGTCGTCAGGAGTGTTGATATCCTCATCATCAGGGAGCCTGTATCCCTCACATGCTCCAATCATCTGCAGCACATGAGCATTTAGCGGGTACCTCTGATCCAATTCAACTCTCTCATCAACTGACGCCGGCCGACCTCCTATTCGCAACTGCAAATCCATCATCCCATAAAGATAGGCCATGAAGTCGTCGTCCCGCACATTGTGCTTTGCATTGGCCAGAGAGGGCTCTTCCTTCATTCTTAGGCCAGAGATGTCAGTCTCTCGTTGGAATTGATCAATTTTATGGTCAAAGTTGGGATCAACCGCTACATTCTCATTTAGCAGGAACTGAGTTATGAAATTTGGGAATGGTATACGATCAATTATATTGCTCGAACGCACCAACCCCATTTGATAGTGCATCAGCTGGCCCACATTTACCCTCTGCCCCGTCATAAGGAAGTAGAGCACACAAATCCTCTCTCGGCTGATTAAGGTGTCATGGTCGCATGGTAGTATCCGTGCATTAATCACTTTAAGCCACACCTGAGTCACAGCCTTCATTTTCTTCTTTGGAAATATTTTATGGCGATTTGTGGCTCTATCCCGAATCCAAGAAGCCCTGAAATCAACCCCACAAAGTGTGTGCCTCACCTTTCTATAGTTGGGATGGCGGATGAATTGCTCTAGAGGCTCCACCAGAACATTTGGTGCACCTAGGAAATCGCATATGGCCTTGGCCGAAAAATCTACCAAGTGCCCACGAATTGGCACCAATCCGTTCTTTTCCTTAGGGTCAAACCCTGCGTAGAATTCTTGGACTAGGTTGAGGTTGATGTCACCATTATGTCTGAACACATATCCCAGGCCCAACTCATGGATGCTCCGCCAAATCGCTGGAAATTTTGATCTTAGACTCTCTTCCCTAATGGCCCCAAAAGGGTGAACATGCTTCGGTTTGCAGCGTGCATACCATTTCCCGGATTGCACCGGTATGCTGTTGAGACCATATTCCCGTTCACCAGTGGGTCGTTGTCTCATAGCAGCGGAAGCATCTATTGCTTCCTCACCAGTCATACTGGAAGTAGCATCCCCCCTTTTTCTTTTCTTTTGGGGTTGTGGGGGGTTTTGCTTTGCTTTTAGCTGGGGTCGAAGATGTGGCCTTCCCCTTGCCAGTGGATCTTCTGGGTAGCATTGTTTTTCCTGCAGATATGATCAGTAGTTTGTGGGTGTCACAAAGTGTGTACAAAAGCTTTCCAAAGGTTACTTAGACTTCACCTTGGTACGTTAATGAATAATTGACCCAAAGGATTTCTCGTGAGCCTCTTCACACTTAACATTTCATGGAATTGACAATGCATGATACTAGTGGGATGTTTCCCTGAGACTCGGGCTCCAAATGGGATATGTATTTCCATTGAGGCATTATATCGAGCACTTGGCGTGCACAATGCCATGAGAGCTCTTATGGAATTGAGGGACTGCCTCATGTACCCACATCTGGGTGGGGTTCCATAATACCACTTAGTTTAACAAATTCAGCCCATTCCTAGAGGGTTGCAGGGATTGGGATGCAAAACATCATACAATATGACCATGAAATTCATAAACCCATAAGGAACCACCATGAATCATGGCTACACCATATATAAATGTAACACCCAAGTCGAATTTACACAGAATAGGGATAAAATCATACCTCAATGATTGATGAGTGTTAATTTGATGAGGTGAGCCCCGAAATTGAGCCTGTGCAGACTTGTGCGTGCTGTGGGGTGCAGATGTGTGGGTGAAGAGTTGATGTGGGTGTGTAGACGTGTGGGTAATCTATGAGTTGTAGTGTGAATGTGAGAGAAATTCTTTGTTGCTTGTGTTCTTGGGAGCAAACTCTTGCTTGAGAGGGAGATGAAAAAAATTAGAAGAACATACTTACCTGGTGTTAGGCGTGCGTTTTAGTCTTAAATCCCGGACCCACTGGCGTTAGCCAGGCGTTGGATCCCAAACGCCCAGCCTACCCTGGTGTTTGCAAGGTGTTAGGGCTGAAACGCCCAGCCTGCCCTGGCGTTTGCCAGGCGTTAGGGCTGAAACGCACAGCCTTCCCTGGCATTTTCCAGGCATTAGGGCTGTATCGCCAGGTACCCCCTGGCCTTTGTCTCACCTTCCGTCATGCAAGAACACTGCTCCTTTCACTTGAATGCACTCGTAAGCTCGTTAGTACCTATAATTATATGAAATTCTTCAAGCTATGTTAAGATTTAACTAAGTATTGGGTTGCCTCCCAATAAGCGCCTTAGTTAATGTCGTGGCACGACGATTACAACAAGNATCCTCCTATGAAGCGCCTGATTCAACGTCGCGGCACGACGCAGAACCTTGCCTCAGTCATCAGCGAGCACGACTTTGGTCTTCTCACGATTTATGGTACCACCCCAATAATGTTTGACTCTATGCCCATTCACTAAAAATGTTCTTTCACCATGTATAGCTCTCAATTCAAGTGCACCATATAGAGTGACTCTCACTATTTCAAACGGGCCTGACCATCTCGATTTCAGCTTTCCAGGAAACAGTCTAAGCCTAGAATTGAATAATAGTACGTTTTGGCCTGGCTCAAAATGACGCGGATGTATATGTTTTCCATGCCATCTCTTGGTCTATTCCTTGTAAAGTTTGGCATTTTCGTATGAGTGCAACCTGAACTCATCCAATTCATCCAACTGCAGCAATCTTTTCTCACCCGCGGCTTCAAGGTTCATGTTTAACTTCTTGATGGCCCAATACGCCTTGTGTTCAAGCTCTACGGGCAGGTGACATGCCTTCCCATAGACCAGCTTGTACGGTGATGCCCCAATTGGTGTCTTGTATGCTGTTCTGTATGCCCATAAAGCGTCATCTAACTTAGCAGCCCAATCTTTCCTGTTCACACTCACCGTTTTCTCTAGTATTTGCTTGATTTCTCTATTGGATACCTCGGCTTTCCCACTTGTTTGAGGGTGATATGTTGTTGCAACTCTATGACGGACCCCATATTTAACTAAAAGGTTATTCAATAACCGATTGCAAAAATGGGTTCCTTCATCACTAATCAAGGCTCGTGGAGTACCAAATCTGGAGAATATATTCTTCTTCACAAACGCAGCGATAACCATGGCATCATTCGTTGGCAATACAATTGCCTCCACCCATTTCGACACGTAGTCAACTGCTAGCAAAATCTATTTATGTCCCCTGGATGATGGGAATGGAACCATAAAATCTATCCCCCAGACATAAAAAATTTCTACCTCCAAGATATTATTCAAAGACATCTCGTGCTTCCTTGTTATCGTTCCTGTTCTCTGGCATTGGTCACACTTTTTAACAAATGCGTGGGCATCTTTGAATAGTGTTGGCCAAAGAACCCAGATTGTAGCACTTTTGCTGCCGTTCGATCGCCACCATGATGAACTCCATATGGTGATGCATGACAATCGTACAACACCCGTTCCACCTCTACATCAGGAATGCATTTCCTCATTAACTGATCACCACATTCTTTTTACAGGTAGGGCTCATCCCAATAGTAAAATTTCACATCGCGTAAGAACTTTTTCCTTGCTTCAGATTTTATTTCCGGGGGAAGTACCCCACTCACCAAATAATTCACATAATCGGCATACCACGGAGGAGGGTCTTGGGTTATAGCAAAAAGTTGCTCATCNTCAAATTCCTCCAACAATAAAACCCAGCACATAGATCTAGATTTAGACTCTTTCTTTGTAAATAAATACCTGATTGCTGCGTGATCTGTGTGGATAATAACTTTTATGCCCACCAAGTATGCTCGGAATTTTTCAAAGGCCCACACCACAACTAACAGCTCCTTTTCAGTGGTGGTGTAATTCTGTTGTGCATCATCGAGGGTCTTACTCGCATAGTAGATAGAATAAAACACCTTGTCCTTCCTTTGGCCTAGCACTGCCCCAATTCCATGGTCACTTGCATCACACATAAGTTCAAATGGTAGTGACCAATCAGGTGAAACAATTATGGGGGAAGTTACCAATTTCTTCTTGAGCTCCTCAAATGCCTTCAGGCAGGGTGCATCAAAATTGAACTTGATATCTTTTTCCAGCAACCTGCACAATGGAGTAGCAATTTTAGAGAAATCTTTAATAAAGCGCCTATAAAATCCTGCGTGTCCCAAGAAACTCCGGACACCCTTCACTGAATTTGGTGGAGGTAGTTTCTCAACTGCCTCAGCTTTTGCCTTATCAACGTCGATGCCACTTTTAGATATTCTATGACCCAAGACAATGCCTTCCCGCACCATGAAGTGACACTTCTCCCAATTTAACACCAGACTCGTTTCTTCACAACGGGCCAACACTATGCTCAGATTTTTCAAACAGTCATCATAAGATGCCACAAAGACTGAGAAGTCATCCATAAACACTTATTCGAATTTTTCCACTATGTCGGTGAAAATCGCCATCATACATCTCTGGAAGGTGGCTGGTGCATTGCAAAGACCAAGTGACATTCGCTTGAAGGCAGAAGGTTCCATAAGGGCAGGTAAATGTGGTCTTCTCCTGATCCTCTGGGCATATGACAATTTGATTGTAACCTGAATATCCATCCAGAAGACAATAATATTCATGCCCTGCTAACCTGTCCAGCATTTAATCAATGAATGGAAGTGGGAAATGATCCTTGCGGGTTGCTTTGTTGAGCCTTCGATAATCTATTGAAACTCTCCAAGCCGTGATAGTGCGGGTAGGAATTAGCTCATTTTTATCATTTTTAATCACAGTCATCCCTCCCTTTTTGGGTACACATTAAATCAGGCTCACCAAATTGCTGTCAGAGATAGGAAAGATGATGCCGGCATCCAGCAATCTTATGACTTCTTTTTTCACTACTTCTTTCATAATGGGATTCAGCCTCCTTTGCTGCTCAACACTCGGGCGAATTCCATCTTCCAAAAATATTTTATGCATGAAAAATAATGGACTGATACCTTTAATATCTGTGATGGTCCACCCAATCGCCTTTTTGTGCTCATGAAGTACCCTAAGAAATTTCTGTTCTTGTGTATTGGTCAGGCTGGATGAGATGATCACGGGCAATGTTTCAGAGTTGCCCAAATAGGTATAGCGTAAATGTGCTGGAAGAGGTTTGAGTTCCAGCTTTGGAGCCTCTTCAATAGATGGCTTAGGAAGGGTTAGAGTAACAGGATTATTGAACTCTTCAAATTTTCCTAGCCTGTGGAGGTAACTACAGGACACCTCAAGAATTTTCTCAATATCTTCCCCTGTTTCATCCTCACAGTCTTTTACATCCCCAACCAACACTCGCTCAAGAGGGTCAATGGGATTCATGTAGGGAACCATGGACTCCGATTTGCTTTCCACTACAGAAATCATGGATAGTTCTTCATAGTGGACAGGTAACTTGAGTGCCTTATAAACATTAAACACCTCCACTCGATCACCAACGCGCATTGTCATATTCCCTTCACACACATCGATAATAGCTCGGCCTATAGCTAGGAATGGACGCCCCAAAATAAATGGGACTTCCAAATCAGGCTCATAGTCCAAGATGATGAAATCAGCTAGGAATATGAATGATCCNTAATCCCAACTGCTTGAACACCGATAATGGCATCAAATTAATATTTTCCCCAAGATCGCACAGAGCTCGCCCGACTGCATGCTTACCAATTGAGATTGGATAGTAAAGCTACCCGGATCTTTTAATTTCTGAGGTAGCTTGCTTTGAATTCTTTTAGCTAACTTCCTCAGTGAGTGACACTGTTTCGAACTCCGTCAGCCTTCCTTTATCGGCCACAATGTCCTTGATATACTTAGCATATTTGGGTACCTCCTGCAGAATGTCTACCAGTGGAATATTGATTTGTACCTGCTTCAAGAGATCAAGGAAATTTTTGTATGCTGCATTATCTTTCACCTTTTGCAACCTATAAAGGAATGGAGGGGGTGGCCTTGCAACAAATGGTGGGGGTTTCTCAGCACTCGCCTCCTTTGATGGCTTATCTGATTCTTTCGGGTTGTCTGAAGTTGATTCAATAGTGGTTGGTCTCTCATCAGAATTTACCTGCTTTCTCTGACTGGGCTGGACTGTCTCCAATTGCTTCCCATTTCTCAATGATATAGCATTAACAGGTGCTTTAGGATTAGCTTCAGTGTCACTTGGTAGAACCCCCGTTGGTCTGGTATTTTGAGAACTGGCGAGTTGCCCCACTTGACGTTATAAGTTTTTCATGGCTACAGTCTGGGCTTGGTGATCAACCATTATTTTCTGATTGAAAGCAAGTTGCTCATTCATCATTCTCTTCATAATATCCTCAAGGCTTGCTGATGGTTCAACCTAAGGTGGTTTGTACTGCTGTTGAGGTGCTGGATGCCTGTAATTATGCTGAGTGCTCTGATTTTCACCCCAAGAGAAGTTTGGGTGGTTTCTCCAATTGGGGTTATAGGTGTTTCCATATTGATTTTCTTGTCCCCTATTAGCATTACCCATAAAGTAGACAGACTCTAGATTAACTGGGCATAACTCACTTGAATGACCCTCTCCACAGACTTCACAAAATACCTGAATCTGTTGCACTGGTTGGGCCTGTTGCACTGGTTGAGATTGTTGCTTGTTAATGATCAAGTTCATCTCATTGACTTGGTTAGTCAATGTGGAAATCTGGCTGACAACGCTACCACATCTAGTTCAAGAACCCCTGGTGATTTCTGAACCATATTTCTCCCCATCTCACCTTGCCAGTCTGGATTGCTTTTGGAGAATTTATTCAGTAATGCAAATATTTCATCATAATTCTTCTCCAACACCTGACCTCCAGCTGCTGCATCTACCACAATTTTTGTTTGCGTATGGAGTCCTTCAATGAAAGTGTGAACTAACGCCTCGTTTGTCTGATTGTGATGAGGGCAGTCTCTGAGTATCCCCTTGAACCTTTCCCATGATGAATATAATGATTCACCTATTTTCTGCCTAATGGACACTCTCTCACTCCTGATCTTTGCGGTCTTTCCTGAAGGGAAGAACCTTGCCAGAAATTTTCTCGCCAGATCGTTCCATGTTGTGATGGAATTAGCTGGTTTTGCCTTCAACCATCGCGTTTCTTCGCCCAATATAGAGAATGGTTAAAGCGTGAGCCTCACATAATCTGGTGTGACCTTGTTAGTGATATAAGTATCACTAATCTCCAAGAAGTTCAAAATGTGCTGCTGTGGATCCTCGTGTGGAAGACCCAAAAACTGCCCGTTTGCATGAAGTAGTTGGATCATGCTCTGTTTCAGCTCAAAGTGCCCAGTGATTCTGGGCTTCACGATGCTGGAGGTGACATTAGCAATACTTGGCATTGCCACCTCCTGAACAGCCATGTGTTGTTCCTCTGCCATGTTCACAGGAAATCGGATGAAGTCCTGAAGATTGTCTGTATCTCTTGCTTCTCGCAATCTCCTGTGAAATGATCTCTCAGGTTCGGGGTCAAAGCCGTCAAGTCTATCCTGGCTTCTGACCCTACGCATTCACTCGAAGTTCCTGAGATTAGAGAAAAAATCACGTGACGTTAGACTCAATGAAATAAACAATTAAAGAAAGTAACTAAAAAAATGTCTATATTCAACCCCCCGACAACGGCGCCAAAAACTTGTTGGTCCCAAACCGCACACACAAGTATACGTGGTCGTAGCAAGTAATATAATGTTAAATCGAATGTCAAACCCACAAGGACTTGCCTAAACTACTTATTCAATCACTCTAATTGCTATTTAATCGAGCCAAAACAAAATCCAAGAATATAACTAATTTATTCTACGATTATATGAACTAATTATCAAGTAACGAGAATATTGTTGTGTATTCAATAGAGACAAATATTCGAGGGTTGTGATCGATTCACCATTCATATTGTATTCTAATTAACTCTCCCTTTCTTATAATTCACTCATGGTTGCACGGTGACTAGGTATATTCTTATCCTAACCACAAATCCGCTCCCCCGAAGGGTTAAGATCGCGCTCTCTTCAATTCTTCTCTAATCTATATACGGCTTTCCCAAGCATAACATAGATAATATATAGAACCAAATTGCTGGCCAAACGGTTAAGCAATTAAACGCAGAATTGAAGAAACAACCATATATTGAGCGAATTATAATCAAGGTTAAGTTAATATCAAATAACAATATTCATGGCTAAACCACAACCCCAGAACAATAGGTGTTTAGCCACTCATACTAGAATTAAATAATTGCATAAGTTTTGCATAAATTGAAAATACTAGATTAAGATGAAGAAAACTGATAATCCTTTGCTTCTTCAATGATCTTGTGTGTATATTCTCTCCAAAAATGGCATCCTCCCTTCAAAGTTGTGTTATTGGGTCTATTTATATGTTTGGGATAAACCCTAAACGTGTAGGAGACTTCTATTCCAACCGGGAAACACTTAAAAACTTTTAAAACTTGGAGTTGACTGGACCAGGCACCCAGGCGTTAAGCCCCAAACGCCAGGGCAGACCTGGCGTTAGGGGTCAAACGCCTGGCTAAGGCTAAGGTCACCCTGGCCTTAAGGGCCAAACGCCCCCTTAACGCCTGGGCATGCCTGGCTTTAGTGGCCAAACGCCTGGGTATGGCCAGGGTCACTCCTTTTCGACTCTTGAACATATTTTTGACGTTAATGCACCCATTTAGCTCGGCTTCCATCTCGAATTCACCTACACATGAAATAGACTCTATTATGCACATATAACGTGTATTTTTTATCATAAAAGCACATAAAACGTAAGGTACATGATGCTTAAAACTATGGATTCTAGCCACGCATCAACACCGCACATTTAGAATGTTGCTCGTCCTCGAGCAATATCCTTTAACATGTACACATTTCATTAACAAGGAGTATTTTACTTTTCAATCACACACCTTACCCCTTAACTATGATCGATACCAGCAATCAAGTATGAACATACAAAATTTCACATTCTTTCCCTTCTTTAAACATGCCCAAGTATAACAATTTAATCAATCACACGAATCAACCTAATTGCAACCACCCAACCTCAAGAGTCGACTTGCAACCACTAAGCCCTCTCAATTCACGCACCTACCCAACAAGAAAGTTACCACATTACCAATCGTTCATGAGATCATGTGCCATCACCAACAACAAAAGAGTGAATATAACTAGTCCACACATTCAAATATGCTTTTGAACATAATTTAGGGACATCACACAATTGAACAAATTCACTCTCTCTCACAAAGAATTCATATGCATCCCGTGGTCGTACCATAAGCTTGCCCGTAGTGTAGATCTCCACTAATTCAAGTTAGCCAAATCTAGGATCAATTAGGACTTTTAAGGTTGTAATGTAGGCTAAGGGACGGGTAGGATATATTTAGGAATAGTGACTAACCCTCCTAAGCACTTTAATCCACTACCTTCACAAATTAACACATATTCTTCTCAACCAATTCCTTTGCCACAATTCATATTCAACATAGCCCTTTTTCAATTAATCACTTTTATAGTTTCACTAGCACAAATTAATAAAAATTGGAGGTGTGTATCTTATTGTACATACTTTTATTATCATTTTTTTTCTTTCCTACACACACTCCATACATGAAGATTCAATGGCTAGTGACTCTTGAATAAAATTTTTAGTGCACTAACAAGTCTTTTCATGGCTCCACTCAAAAGTTAATCCCCAATATCTCATCTTACTTCTTTTAGTGACTAAGTGCTTTAGGAGGAAAAGGTGCAAAAAATCTCAATTTAAGAACAAAATAGGGGTACGACTTGTAATGTGGGTACCAAAGAAAAGGTCTAAAGGCTCAAAGGGGCTAGCGATGGAAAATGTAATTCTTATGTGACAAGCACATCCATGATCAAGCAAGAAAATGCCTACGTCATCTCCTAGATTAGCATAACTCACAATTTCGCTTCGATTAACACACGAGACAAGTTCTAGACTCCACAGTATAGCATAGAAAATCACTAAACCTCACTCACACATTGCACATGACTCAATCACAACGGTTTTATTCAACTCTCAAGTCAAGCAAGCACACAAAATTGAGAGAATTAAGAAATATTACACTATGTAGCATACAAGTCAAACAACTGAGCTATGGCGTCACAAAATAGGCTATTTATTTTAAATTAAGCACGGTGACTAGGTATATCTATTGACTGGCGTCACAAAATAGGCTATCTATTGACTGGCGTCACAAAATTTTTAGTGCACTAACAAGTCTTTCCATGGCTCCACTCAAAATTTAATCCCCAGTATCTCACCTTACTTCTTTTAGTGACTAAGTGACTTAGGAGGAAAAGGTGCAAAAAATCTCAATTTAAGAACAAAATAGGGGTACGGCTTGTAATGTGGGTACCAAAGAAAAGGTCTAAAGGCTCAAAGGGGCTAGCAATGGAAAATGTAATTCTTATGTGGCAAACACATCCATGATCAAGCAAGAAAATGCCTACGTCATCTCCTAGATGAGCATAACCTAGAATTTCGCTTCGATTAACACACGGGGCAAGTTCTAGACTCCACAGGATAGCATAGAAAATCACTAAACCTCACTCATTGCACATGGCTCAATCACAACGGTTTTATTCAACTCTCAAGTCAAGCAAGCACACAAAATTGAGAGAATTAAGCAATATTNTCATCAAACATGTCATAGGGTATCTCTAATTTACTCTGTTTCTTCCTAACTACTCTAAGCAAAAACAAAATTAATTTAAATTACCCGGTTCAAGTTACACACTTGGAAAAGAACCGTGGTCAAAAGAAAAACCAAGGGGGAATTACTACACTACCTAAAAAAATATTTTTGGTATTTTCTTTAGACTTAATTCCCTCAATAGAGCTGTCTAGGAAATCCGTCGTCGGGAAAAGTTCACATATTTATATATATATATAAAATAACTACAAAAACTTAAAAGAAAGAAAATCATTTACTATCATGAATACAAAACTACAATACAAACCCACATACAATACAACAATTCCACACTTCTTAAGTACAACAAAATACAACATACACACCCCACACTTAATCCATGCACTGTCCCCAGTGCATTATATAGAGACAAAAGCAGTAATAGAAGCAAGGTACAAGAAACTCCCTAATCATTCAGCGTCGTCGTCATCTGACGCTCTCCATTCCTTCCCATGCTCATATTCTTCATCATCTTCCTCATCCGAGCGCACTGACTCTGCATCAGAGTCATCAGGAGTGTTGATATCCTCATCATCAGGGAGCCTGTATCCCTCACCGGCTCCAATCATCTACAACGCATGAGCATTTAGCGGGTACCTCTGATCGAATTCAACTCTCTCATCAACTAACGCCGACCGACATCCTATTCACAACTGCAAATCCATCATCCCATAAAGATAGGCCATGAAGTTGTCGTCCCCCACATTGCACTCTGCATTGGCCAGGGAGGGCTCTTCCTTCAGTCTTAGGCCAGAGATGTCAGTCTCTCGTTGGAATTAATCAATTGTATGGTCAAAGTTAGGCTCAACCACTACATTCTCATTTAGCAGGAACTGAGTTATGAAATTTGGGAATGGTATTCGATCAATTCTATTGCTCGAATGCACCAACCCCATTTGATAGCACATCAGCTGGCCCACATTTACCCTCTGCCCCGTCATAAGGAAGTAGAGCACACAAATCCTCTCTCGGCTGATTAAGGTGTCATGGTTGCATGGTAGTATCCGTGCATTAATAACTTTAAGCCACACCTGGGTCTCAGCCTTCATTTTCTTCTTTGGAAATCTTTTATGGCGATTTGTGACTCTATCCCGAATCCAAGCAGCCCTGGGATCAACCCCACAAAGTGTGTGCCTCACCTCTCTATAGTTGGGATGACGGATGAATTTCTCTAAAGGCTCCACCGGAACATTTGGTGAACCTAGGAAATCACATATGGCCTTGGCCGAAAAATCTACCAAGTGCCCACGAATTGGCACCAATCCGTTCTTCTCCTTAGGGTCAAACCCTGCGTAGAATTCTTGGACTAGGTTGAGGTTGATGTCACCATTATGTCTGAACACATATCCCAGGCCCAACTCATGGATGCTCCGCCAAATCGCTGGAAATTTTGATCTTAGACTCTCTTCCCTAATGGCCCCAAAAGGGTGAACATGCTTCGGTTTGCAGCGTGCATACCATTTCCCGGATTGCACCGGTATGCTGTTGAGACCATATTCCCGTTCACCAGTGGGTCGCTATCTCATAGCAGCGGCAGCAGCTTATGCTTTCTCACTAGTCATACAGGAAGTAGCATCCCCCCCTTTTCTTTTCTTTTGGGGTTGTGGGGGGTTTTGCTTTGCTTTTAGCTGGGGCCGAAGAGGTGGCCTTCCCCTTGCCAGTGGATCTTCTGGGTAGCATTGTTTTTCCTGCAGATATGATCAGTAGTTTGTGGGTGTCACAAAGTGTGTACAAAAGCTTTCCAAAGGTTACTTAGACTTCACCTTGGTACGTTAATGAATAATTGACCCAAAGGGTTTCTCGTGAGCCTCTTTACACTTAACATTTCATGGAATTGACAATGCATGATACTAGTGGGATGTTTCCCTGAGACTCGGGCTCCAAATGGGATATGTATTTCCATTGAGGCATTATATCGAGCACTTGGCGTGCACAATTCCATGAGAGCTCTTATGGAATTGAGGGACTGCCTCATGTACCCATATCTGGGTGGGGTTCCATAATACCACTTAGTTTAACAATTCATCCCATTCCTAGAGGGTTACGGGGATTGGGATGCAAAACATCATACAATATGACCATGAAATTCATAAACCCATAAGGAACCACCATGAATCATGGCTACACCATATATAAATGTAACACCCAAGTTGAATTTACACAGAATAGGGATAAAATCATACCTCAATGATTGATGACTATTAATTTGATGAGGTGAGCCCTGAAATTTAGCCTGTGCAGACTTGTGGGTGCTGTGGGGTGCAGATGTGTGGGTGAAGAGTTGATGTGGTGTGTAGATGTGTGGGTAATCTATGAGTTGTAGTGTGAATGTGAGAGCAATTCTTTGTTGTTTGTGTTCTTGGGAGCAAACTCTTGCTTGAGAGGGAGATGGGAGATGGAAAAAATTAGAAGAAGATACTTACCTGGCATTAGGCGTGCGTTTTAGTCTTAAATCCCGGACCCACTGGCGTTAGCCAGGCGTTGGATCCCAAACGCCCAGCCTACCCTGGCGTTTGCCAGGCGTTAGGGCTGAAACGCCCAGCCTGCCCTAGCGTTTGCCAGGCGTTAGGGCTGAAACACCCAGCCTTCCCTGGCGTTTTCCAGGCATTAGGGCTGTATTGCCAGGTACTCCCTGGCCTTTGTCTCACCTTGCGTCATGCAAGAACACTACTCCTTTCACTTGAATGCACTCGTAAGCTCGTTAGTACCTATAATTATATGAAATTCTTCAAGCTATGTTAAGATTTAACTAAGTATTGGGTTGCCTCCCAATAAGCGCCTTAGTTAATGTCGTGGCACGATGATTACAACAAGTCAATAGGTTGCCTCCTATGAAGCGCCTGATTTAACGTCGCGGCACGATGCAGAACCTCGCCTCAGTCATCAGCGAGCACGACTTTGGTCTTCTCACGATTTATAGTACCGCCCCAATAATGTTTGACTCTATGCCCATTCACTAAAAATGTTCTTTCACCATGTATAGCTCGCAATTCAAGTGCACCATATAGAGTGACTCTCACTATTTCAAACGAGCCTAACCATCTCGATTTCAGCTTTCCAGGAAACAGTCTAAGCCTAGAATTGAGTAATAGTACCTGTTGGCCCGACTCAAAATGACGCGGATGTATATGTTTTTCATGCCATCTCTTGGTCTTTTATTTGTAAAGTTTGGCATTTTCATATGAGTGCAACCTGAACTCATCCAATTCATCCAACTGCAGCAATCTTTTCTCACCCGCGGCTTCAAGGTTCATGTTTAACTTCTTGATGGCCCAATACGCCTTGTGTTCAAGCTCTACGGGCAGGTGACATGCCTTCCCATAGACCATCTTGTACGGTGATGCCCCAATTGGTGTTTTGTATGGTGTTCTGTATGCCCATAAAGCGTCATCTAACTTAGAAGCCCAATCTTTCCTATTCACTGATGCGTGGACAGAATTCATGATTTTAAGCATTATATACCTTGCATTTTATGTGCTTTAATGATAAAAATACACGTCGTATGTGCCTAATGGAGTTTATTTAATGTGTAGGTGAGTTGGAAATGGAAGCCGAGCTAAATGAGAGCATAAACGTCGGAAAATACGCGCAAGAGTCGAAAAGGAGCGACCCGGGACAAGCCTGGCGTTAGCCAGGCGTTTGGCTCTTAAGGCCAGGGGGTGCCTGGCGTTACCCAGGCGTTA
>ML410537.1:0-32755 GCA_005239525.1 Nicotiana knightiana
TGGAAACACTTAAAAACCTTTAAAACTCAGACTTTACCGAAATAGGCACCCTGGCGTTAGGGGACCAATGCCTGGCTAACGCCAGGCACCCCCTGGCGTTAGGGGTCTAACGCCTGGCTAACGCCAGGCACCCCCTGATCGCTCATTTTCGACTCTCGCACGTATTTTCCGACATTTATGCTCTCATTTAGCTCGGCTTCCATTTCCAACTCACCTACACATTAAATAAACTCCATTAGGAACATACAACTTGTATTTTTATCATTAAAGCACATAAAATTCAAGGTGTATAATGCTTAAAATCATGAATTCTAGCCACGCATCAATACTAGATGTAGAAATCGATGTTTTTGGCACTTCAATGATTTTCTTCTGTTGAATCCTTTGAATGCCTTCTGAACCGCCTAGTTGTGTGTTTTAGGAGTCTATTTATATGTTTAGGGCAAACCCTAAACATGTAGGGGACTTCTATTTCGACCGAAAAACACTTAAACTGTCAAACTCGGATTTGGCCGAAACTGAGACACTCGGGCGTTTGGACCCAAAGGCCTGGCGTGCTGGAGTTTCAGGCCTAACGCCTGGATAACGCCAGGGTAGGGCTGGCGTTTCATCCCTAACGCCTGGCTAACGCCAGGTAGGGTTAGACTGTAAGGCTCTGTCGCCCGGCTATCGCTCGGTTGTCTCCTTTTGCGTATTTTTCGACGTATTTGCATCCCTTTATCTTCGTTTCCAACTCCAACTCACCTACACATGAAATAACTCCATTAAGCACATAAAAAGTATATTTTTATCATTAACGCACCTCAAATGTAAGGTATATTACATATTAAACTATGCATTTTAGTCTCGCATCAGTATTCCAGACAGATTATTGTATTACATCTTATTTTCTAGAAATTGCTCATGCACTTGTGACACCGGGTTCTGGGATGACTATGTGATTTATCCATTATTTGAATTTTGTTAAAGACATTTGCTACTCAGTGGAAGTTCATTATTTGCTATTTTATGTAATGAAAAGAAATAATTTTAAAAATATTAAAATGAGAATTTAATTAACTATTTAGTGTTGTCTAGCCTGAAAGTGGTGCCCGGCGCCATAACGACCTTTAATGGATTTTGGATCGTGACAAAAGGAAAATAAGAGCAAATAATGATATATATATATATATATATATATATATATATATATATAAGATATATTCAACTTTTTGATATATATATATATATATATATATATATATATACAAGATATATTCAACTTTTTGAGGTATTTTGTCGAACACATGGAGGGGAAGGAATATGCTTTGGCCCTTGATATTAGTGAGATATGTCTAAGGGGTCGTTTGGTAAGAGATATAAGTATAGTGTTAGATAGAGTGTATTAGCAATGTTGATGTAACGACCCGACCAGTCGTTTTGAGGTCTAGCGCGTCGTTCAGCGTTTGAAGTCATGAGAACCTCCATTTCAAGTATTATGACTTGTAGGTGTGGTCGGAATTTAATTTCGGGAAGTTTAGAGTTAACTTGGAAAGAAAATTCTCATTTCGGAAGCCTTAAGTTGGAGAAATTTACTACGATTGGAATTTTGAGTAAACGACCTCCGAATCGGGATTTGAAGGTTCCTGCAGGTTCATACGATGATTTCGGACTTGGGCGTATGTCCGGATCGGGTTTTAGATAACCCGGGAGCGTTTCGGTGTATATTATGGAAGATAGCATTTTAAAAAAAATTCATCAATTTAGGCTGTAAGGAATTTCAGAGTTTTTTATGTCCGTTTGGGATTCCGAGCCTGGGAATAGATTCGTATGGTGATTCTGGAGTTGGGAGCGCGATCGGAAGTGAATTCGGATGCCCGTAGGTCATTTTGAAGTCATTTGGCTAAAGATAGAAATTTGAAGATTTTTGAGAAATCCGACTGGAAGTGGAAATTTTGATATCAAGGTCGGAATGCGATTTCGGAAGTCGGAACAGGCCCGTAAGGTCAAATATGACTTGTGTGCAAAATTTGAGGTCAATCGGACGTGATTTGATAGGTTTCGGCATCGAATGTGGAAGTTTGAAAGTTCTAAGTTCATTAAGCTTGAATCGGGTTGCGATTCATGATTTTGATGTTGTTTGAGGTGATTTCAAGGCTCGACTAAGTTCTAATGAGGTATTGGGACTGGTTGGTAGTTTTGGTTTAGGTCCTAGGGGTCTCGGGCGTATTTCGGATGCTCAACGGGTCGATTCTTGCCTTGTGAGGATTGCTGGTTTTCTGGTGTGAGTGCAGCAGGTTTTTACTCTATGCGATCGCGTGAGAGGGTATGCGATCGCATAGAAGGATTTGTGAGGCTGCTTATTTTTGGCTTGTGCGATCGCAGGTAGGTGTATACGATCGCACAGTAGAGGAAATGGGGGGGGTTCTGTTTTGGCCTATGTGAACACAGTGGGGGAGCTGCGATCGCGGAGAAGGAATTTTGGAGGGAGCTGGGAATGGCCTGTATGATCGCATGGTGTAGAGTGCGATCGCATAAAGCAGAGTTTGGGGAAGCCTGGTTTCGCCTATGCGGTCGCAGTGGACTTCATGCGATCACATAGAGGGGATGTGTTGGGCAGTGTTATGTTTTAAACGGGTTTTGGCCATTTCTTCTCATTTCTTCTTTGTCTTGGTAAACTTTGAGGAGCTTCAAGAGTGAGTTTTCGTCAAGCATCACTAGGTAAATAATTCCTTCATGTTTTTAAGATTAATACAAGTTGTATGCATGGATTAAACATGAAAGATTGTGTAAAAATTGGGAAATTTTGAAGAAAACCTAGAAAATGATAATTTGAATTTTAGCCACGAATTTGAGCATGGAATTTAGAGTAAGTTGTATATTTGAACTAGTAAAGCCATTGGTAAAATTTATCTTCGAGAAATTTTGGATTCCAGGCACGTGGGCCCGAGGGTATTTTGGTCATTTCACTGAGCGGAGTTGGGAAATTATGTAATTTGGAATTGTTGCAAATATTAGAGTATATTTTCATTGGTTTGTCATTGCTTGGATAGTTTCGGAGCGTTGTGCAACGATTTTAGTCATCGGAAGGGCTTGGAGGCCGGTTATGGAATTTCGGAGCGAGGTAAGTCTCCTTTCTAACTTTATGAGGGGGAATTGTCCTCATAGATGAACTAAATGAATACATGCTATTATTTACAGGGGCTACGTACGCACGAGGTGACGGGAGTCCGTGTGTAGCTACTATTATGCCATGTCCGGGTAGTCTAGGACCCACTAGCATGCTTTAGTTGTTGTACTTGTGACCTTGTCAATAAAATATCATGTGATGCTTTTAATTTATATCTAAATCTCTGAGAAGGATAGATTTTACTTTTCTTAATCACCTAGAAGGAGAATTGATTCTTTCCTGGCTAATTGGGTTTCGGATAAATCTATAGAGTTTGGAACCCTATCAAAATTGGCAAGTAAATCTCTAGAAAGGATTTAAATACTATTCTCATGTTTATTAAAAAGAAAATTTTATCACTTCATTGAACAACTAATTTCCTGATAAAAATGTGGTTTATTGGTGTGAATATGTGTAACTTTGGGTGTCTGAGTCGCATGTATGATTCGCGAGCAGGATAACCCTGTATTTATGTATATTTATACGGGGATCCGAGTCGCAGGTATGATTCGTGAGCAGGGTATCCCTAGTATTATGTTAACCACGTCGCATGTTCGATTTGCGAGCGGGGAAGATAGATGCATCTATGGTTCGATTCGTTCGACCCTCGGCAGTGCACAATTATTATTATTGGTCCGTGTCGTTCGAACTCGGCATTGCTTGCGCATGATATTTACTGCGTATTTGCTGTGATTTTGCCTGATTACTGGCTTGAAATTTTAAGTTGTCAACTGGAATGACAGAGAGTTAAAGTTATTAAAGATTTTTGGAATAAGTTGTTCCTTCCAGTTGATTATTTGTTATTTGATCAAATCACCCATGTTGATTAATTGATATTAATATGATGAAGATTTAAAGTGTTAAATGTGGAAAGAGTTGATATTATTTATTCTCGATTTTAATAAATTGCCTATGATAATCATGCTTAGCGTCATACTTGAATATACTAAATTGACCTTTATCAAGTGTCTAATTTGACCTCTCGTCACTACCTCTCTGAGGTTAGGTGGTGACTTACTGAGTACACGTTATTTTTGTACTCATGCGGCACTTGCTGTGCATTTTATTGCATAGGTACCTTCATAGCGATGTGGCAGATTTGGAGACTTAGGCGAGCTACATCATCTGGAGGCGATCAGCAGATGACGGAGTCCCCCTCATACTGTATTACATTATTTTAATTTCCTTGTCCACTTGTATTTCGGACAAGCTTTGTAGAAATTGTAAAATTCTTAGAAATTGCTCATGTACTTGTGACACCGGTTCTGGTATGTGTTGGGATATGTTTGCTAAAATAGGATTATTTTACCCATTGTATTTACTTAACGAATTTTATGTAGTTACTATGTAATAAAGTGAAAGGTAATGTTTTTCATAAATGCTAAAACAGAAAATTATTTCAATTAATTAATGATTGGCTTGCTTGACAATGATGTCCGGCGCCATCACGACCTTATGGATTTTGGGTCGTGACAACATGGACAGCACTAGGTTTCCTTAGGTCTCACGAGTCATGAGCGAGTCTAGTAGAGTCTTGCGGATCGGTACGAAGACATCCGTACTTATCTTCGAGAGGCTACAGAGCTGTTAGGAGTACGTCCCTCCTTGATTCCTCATCGTGCGATTTGATTCCTTTGAGGCTTATGCCTATGTTTATTCCTACTCAATCTTACGCGTCGCGAAAGGCCTGCTATGAATCAGGAATTTAAGGAATTGAAATGGTGCTATGGGTGCAGTGCGGGATGTTTCTCCCTGCGAAGTTGATTGAGGCTATTGTCGTTGCCCTGTGGAAGGATAATATGTTGTTTTAGCTCAGTAGTTGTGTTTCTGAGAGCGTTGAGGTTATGCTCAGGTTGTGATGATGTTTACGATTGGTTATCGCGCGATGTCGATATGATGGTAGAACGCTTGCCCATATGTTGAGTCCTGATGAATGGTTTGAAGGGAGGTCTTCTCAGAGTGTGATTTCTAGATTTCGGTATTTTAGTTCCGGTAGAGGAAAGGCATTTGGATTATGAATGGTCCGGTTGGGGTTGATAAAGTAGTAAGGCCTGGTGTTTTCAAGTAAGGTGGAGTATTCACCTGTGATATGTTATCGTCGTCCTTGATCGAATGGAATGTGTTAAGTTCGTCAGTGCCATCGTTTCTTCGGATGCATGGAGTTAGAGTATTGTGAAGAAGTATTGAAGAATGCGGTTGGCAGAGACCGTGAGGTGCGGTGGTTCAGTACCGGATAAGTATTGATAATGAAGGCAACTAGAGAAAGGTGATCTTCGGAGAGTTTGAAGTCGTGGTGATCTGCTAGTTTAAGAGCTACAAAGAATGATATTGAAATGAGGCTAGGCGGTGGTTCCATTTCTAGGAGGCCAGGTGTAAGAAGCGGAAGTCGAGCAGTCACTAAGTGGGAGAGTCCCACCATCTGCAGTTGGGTTGTAGGATTGTGTTATCATAGGGTTGCGGATTGTCGGCGTGTTGGAAAGTTATTACAGCTAAGGGAAAGGAGTAAAAATGGTGATTGTGCGTGGGATTTGATGAATGTGTGAAAAAGTTGGCCATGTCGGACCAGGGTTAGGCTTTGGAAGATTCAGAATTTGCTTAAGGCATAGGTGAGTTGTCAAGATAGTGACTCGGTCACGTGTTTCATTGAAAAGGGTGTTCATGTGCTAGGAGAGCCTTGGAGTTGATTGTATTCGGTACCAGTCAGAGTGGGTGACTCTCAATAGCGATCCTAGTTAATTCAAAGTTAAGAATGCGGCGTTTAAGGGTTTCAGGCAACAATATGATCGAGGATTGAGCTTATGCAGCGTAATTCCTGAGAAAAGGAAAATGGTTGGGGTTCTATGATATGTTTCAGCGTGCAGGATAGTATTGGAGGAGTGAGAAAAATAAACTCCGTATTGTAGAAAGATTTTCAGGAGGGTATGAGACGGGTTGCGAGATTTAGGCAGCATAGTCTCGTGAATCAAGGTCACTCGGGATGAGTGAGGGTTGAGTTTGCTGTGAGTGAAGGAAGTTGCTATTATTCCTGAGGCAATTGAAGATGATTAAAAGAAGATAGATTGATTAACCATGGTTGAAATGGCACCTTTACGACAGTGATCAGTTCCTTCGATGTGATTAAGTTATGCATATGGTTTGTGCCAGTGTGTGCGAGGCATGTCAGCCGTCGAAATAGATTTTATTTGGAAGCATTCGATTATTATGGCATGTTTAGTGTAGGCGGATCCCGGAAGGGTTATGGTGGTTCAGACCACTACTTAAGGATTTTCATGTATTGTGATTTGTGGGAATTTACTCGTACGTTGTGATTGTTCTCTTGAATTGAGGTAAGTAAAAGGTTTCTATATGATGAAATGTTCACCCTATTAGTGGTTCAGAAGTTTATGATGGAATTCTTGCACTAACTCATATTAGCAGGTTAGGTGCAGTAAGCAGTATGTAACTGAGAGTAAGAATCGAGATTGCGGTTCGGTGTTAATAAGGATGTCATGAGCTCGGAGGAGCAAGAAAAAGTGATTTGAAAGTTCAGAGTAAGCTGGTGTTATCTTCAGTGCCACCTGAGATTGATATTCGGTGGAAGAGGCTTTGTACCCTGGTTATGGGTTCTTGATTTGTCTTACAGCGTAGTATGGCCAGTGGTGGATGTGTAGACTTGCTACCTTGTGTGGAAGGTCGTGGGAGCGTGACCACGGGAAGATTGTATAAGTGTGCCATGTAGTCACCTGATTGATTGAAGATTTGGACCAAGCATAAGGAAGTGCAATATTGCTTAATTGAGAATTTATGCCTGGAAGGCGTTCAGTTCATTTGGTTGTGGATTGTGGGGTAGTTGTCCCGGCTATGATGGTTGTTCTCGCGTATTATGAGAGAAAGTGGGTTAATATGGACCCAGGTAAAAGCTATTAGCTTAGTTTGGTGTGAGCAAGGTAGACTCGATGTTTGTGGATGAATTTAAATATGATTATGGGCTCTGTATGAGCCAAGCATGTTCATTTCAGTATAGCGCTTTTTCATGAAAAGGTATTAGAACAGCAGATGTTGTTCCGTCTTCGTCAAATTCATGTGACATTATGATTGTGCCGTGTGAGTTGTGAAATGGCTTGATAATTTCCTATGTGTGGAAGTCCTGCGTAGTGGGGGTGTTATGTGAGCAGGATAGCTCTTGAGATCCAGAGTGTGTGACCTACCGATTGAGGGGTGCTTCTTATCGTATCTGTAGTGCGCCCTATCGCCCTAAATCTAAGCGATGGAAGCCTCACTATCTTTGTATGCTTTCGCCGCCCGTTATCATTAAAACTGTGGTTAGGATTTCCAGATTTGGGAGTGTTAACGCCGAGTGTCGCGCGGGCCTTCATTCTTGAAAGGGCTAAAAGTAGCGCCTTCGCTTTGTTTGTAATGAAAAGGAAAGAGAAGATCTTCGGATATTTTTTCCAGGGGAGGACTTTCTTNATCTCCCGGATGGTATGATGCACTAAGCGTGCTTATGATTGATACTCAGTAATTTGTAATAGTGGGCAAATCAGCTACGTGTATAGTTTTTTTATGTAAATTTTATGTGTGGATCGGGTGGCACGTCTCCACGGGTATGTTATTTGGATCAGGTTGCACGTCGCCACGGGTATGTTATTTGGATCAGGTTGCATGCCGCAACAGTGTGATGACGAGTAAGGTTACTATATTTATTTTTCTTATGTTCTACTTCCTATTTTCTGAGAAAAGATTATATTAGTTGCGTGAGTTGAATAGTCCCTTCCCGAGTCGTTTCTTATTATCATGATCGAGTTATGGCCTATTGGCGTGATGTGGTATCATGTGAGTCTATTGGTCATGTTGGGGTGATTTGTTGTCTGAGCAGTTCATACTGGGTGAGACGAGATTATCGGATCAGGTATCAGTGCGATAAGGTTATGTGAAGTGTATATTAAAGAACAAATACCATTATTCAGGTTCATAATGAGGTGATGATTCTAGTCAAGATAAGATACTCAATAATTTGTTAACTCTGCAGTTGGGTATGAATTTCTACACAGCTCCTCAGTTGTGGTGGTATCGTCAGCATTATAGCAGGATGTTCGTATATATATATATCATGAGGTGCATTGGGAGCATCAAATTCATGGAATTTTGGGCTATTAAGTTTCAGGGAACGTCATTGTGGTTAGATGATGAATTTTGCGGTGCATGGTGCTAATTCAGCAAAGGTATGCAGTTATGTTCTGGTATATCATGGTAGTTGATACAATGTTTATATATTGGAACTAGGCCTGACAGAGAAATTTCAAGTATTGGAACTGGTATCTGAGCTTATTATATGGATAAAATAAGAAATCTTCAGATTTGATCAAGCTAATGTACTCAACTGGGTTGTGGTAGCACGGGCAGGTGCTCGGGGTGTTAAACAGTGATTTCAGATAACTCTAGAATAGTTCTTAGCACGTTCGAGGATGAACGTCTGTTTAAGTGGGGGAGAATGTAACGACCTGACTGATCGTTTTGAGCTGTAGCGCATCGTTCGACGATTTGAAGTCGTGAGTAGCTCCATTTCAGGTATTATGACTTGTAGGTGTGGTCGAAATTTAATTTCGGGAAGTATAGAGTTAATTTGGAAAGAAAATTCTCATTTCGAAAGCCTTAAGTTGGAGAAATTGACTAAGATTGGAATTTTGAGTAAACGACCTAAGAATCGGGATTTGAAAGTTCCTACAGGCTCGTACGATGATTTCGGACTTGGACGTATGTCCGGATCGGGTTTTGGATAACCTGCGAGCGTTTCGGCGTATGTTATGGAAGATGGCATTTTGGAAGAATTTCATCAATTTGGGTTGTCAGGCATTTCAGAGTCTTTGATGTCCGATGTCCGTTTGGGATTCCGAGCATGGGAATAGCATCGTATGGTGATTATGGAGTTGGGAGCGCGATCGGAAGTGAATTCGGATGCTCGTAGGTCATTTTGAAGTCATTTGGCTAAAGATAGAAATTTGAAGATTTGTGAGAAATCCGACCGGAAGTAGAAATTTTAATATCAAGGTCGGAATGAGATTCCAGAAGTTAGAACAGGTCCGTAATGTTGAATATGACTTGTGTGCAAAATTTGATGTCAATCGGACGTTATTTGATAGGTTTCGGCATCGAATGTGGAAGTTTGAAAGTTCTAAGTTCATTAAGCTTGAATCGGGATGCGATTCGTGATTTTGATGTTTTTTGAGGTTATTTCAAGGCTTGACTAAGTTCAACTAAGGTATTGAGACTTGTTGGTTTTCTGGTGTGAGTGCAGCAGGTTTTTACTCTATGAGATCGCGCGAGAGGGTATGCGATCTCATAGAAGGATTTGTGAAGCTACTGATTATTGGCTTGTGCGATCGCAGGTAGGTGTATGCGTCACACAGTAGAGGAAATGTGGGGGGTTCTGTTTTGACCTATGTGAACGCAGGGGGGGAGTTGCGATCGCGAAGAAGGAATTTTGGAGGGAGCTGGGAATGGCCTGTGCGATCGCGTGGTGTAGAGTGCGATGGCATAAGGCAGAGTTTGGGGCAGCCTGGTTTCGCCTATGCGATCGCAGTGGACTTCATGCGATCGCATAGAGGGGCAGTGCTGCACAGTGTTATGTTTTAAACGGGTTTTGGCCATTTCTTCTCATTTCTTCTTTGGTTTGGTCGACTTTGAGGAGCTTCAAGAGTGGGTTTTCGTCAAGCATCACTAGGTAAGTAATTCCTTCGTGTTTTTAAGATTAATACAATTGTATGCATGGATTAAACATGAAAGATTGTGAAAAAATTGGGAAATTTTGAAGAAAACCTAGAAAATGGTAATTTGGATTTTTAGCCACGAATTTGAGCATAGAATTTAGAGTAAATTGTATATTTGAACTAGTAAATCTATGGGTAGAATTTATCTTCGAGAAATTTCGGATTCCGGGCAAGTGGGACCGAGGGTATTTTGGTCATTTCACTGAGCGGAGTTGGAAAATTATATAATTTGGAATTGTTGCAAATATTAGAGTATATTTTCATTGCTTTGTCGTTGCTTGGATAGTTTCGAAGCGTTGTGCAACGATTTGAGTCATCGGAAGGGCTCAGAGGTCGGTTATGGAATTTCAGAGCGAGGTAAGTCTTCTTTCTAACTTTTTGAGGGGGATTTGTTCCCATAGGTGAACTAAATGAATACATGCTATTATTTGTTGGGGATACATACGCACGAGGTGACGGGAGTCCGTGCGTAGCTACTATTATGTCATGTCCGGGTAGTCTAGGACCCACTAGCATGCTTTACTTGTTGTACTTGTGACCTTGTCATTAAAATATCATGTGATGCTTTCAATTAGTATCTAAATCTCTGAGAATGATAGAGTTTACTTTTCTTAATCACCTAGAAGGAGAATTGATTCTTTCCTTGATAATTGTGTTTCGGATAAATCTATAGAGTTTGGAACCCTGTCGAAATTGGCAAGTAAATCTCCAGAAAGGTTTTAAATACTATTCTCATGTTTATTAAAAATAGAATTTTATCACTTCATTGAACAACTAATTTTCCTGATAAAAATGTGGTTTATTGGTGTGAATATGTGTAAATTTGGGTGTCTGAGTCGCATGTATGATTCGCGAGCAGGATAACCCTGTATTTATGTATATTTATGCGGGGACCCGAGTCGCAGGTATGATTCGCGAGCGGGGTAGCCCTAGTATTATGTTAACTGCGTCGCATGTTCGATTTGCGAGCGGGGCAGATAGATGCATCTATGGTTCGAGTCGTTCGACCCTTGGCAGTGCACCGTTTATTATTGTTGGTCCGCGCCGTTCGACCCTCGGCATTGCTTGTGCAGGATATTTACTGCGTATTTGCTGTGATTTTGCCTGATTACTGGCTTGAAATTTTAAGTTGTCAACTGAAATGACAGAGATTTAAAGTTATTAAAGATTTTTGGAAGAAGTTGTTCCTTCCGGTTGATTATTTGTTATTTGATCAAATCACCCATGTTGATTAATTGATATTAATATCATGAAGATTTAAAGTGTTAAATGTGGAAAGAGTTGATATTATGTATTCCCGATTTTAATAAATTGCCTATGATTATCATGCTTAGCGTCATACTTGAATATACTAAATTGACCTTTATCAAGTGTCTAATTGGACCTCTCGTCACTACCTCTCTGAGGTTAGGCGACGACTTACTGAGTATACGTTGTTTTTGTACTCATGCTGCACTTGCTGTGTATTTTATTGCACAGGTACCTTCATAGCGATGTGGCGGATTTGGATACTTAGGCGAGCTGCATCATCCGGAGACGATCCGCAGCTGACGGAGTCCCCCTCATACTGTATTACATTATTTTAATTTCCTTGTCCACTTGTATTTTGGACAATCTTTCTAGAAATTGTAAAATTTTTAGAAATTACTCATGTACTTGTGACACCGGGTTCTGGGATGTGTTGGGATATATTTGCTAAAATAGGACTATTTAAACTATTGTATTTACTTAACGGATTTTATATAGTTACTATGTAATAAAGTGAAAGGTAATGTTTTTCATAAATGCTAAAACAGAAAATTATTTCAATTAATTAATGATGGCTTGCCTGACCATGATGTCCGGCGCCATCACGACCTTATGAATTTTGGGTCGTGATAGTTGATATTAGTAAAACTGAAATTAGTTATGATAGCATTAGTAATACTAAGATTATTTCTTATTCACTTCCTGCTTTGACATATTAAAGCATTACATAAATTTCTTAAAATATTAGTTGCTTACAAAAATATCCTCTACATTCTTTACTTTGCACACTTTATTTGATGGGTAATTATGTCTCTAATCATGCTTATGCAAGTATTAAAAATTCTTACATTACTAATACCATAGTTTGCTATGTATTAGTTATACATATGATAATACCAAATAGGGTAACTAATACATTAGTTATACATAGGTTGAATAAATATACCAAACAAGGGCTTAATAATGCACAAAGTTAATATTTACATTACTTTTTTTAATATCTCCTACCAAACGACGCCTAAGTGTGTTAGATTACTGCACGTTAAAAATATTATTTAACTTGCTATTTTTGAAGAATTTCAAAATTAATGTTATTTATATCAATAATTTTTGGAAAAAGATCTTAAGTGTATTTTTTTTAAATGTTATAGTATAAAATAACACTATGTTAAAATTACGTTTTAGTAAAGATGCGAACAACATTAAATATGTTATGAAACAATAAAAGAGAAGAAGAGTATTGCAGAAAAAGAGAGAGAATTTTTATTGATTTGGGATAAATTATTAGTAATCCGGAACTTATTAGTAAAGAATTCATCATTTCTGTTAATGTCCGATTTTTTCTTTCCGCGATTCCGTTGGAATGAGGTGTGTAAGGTGCAGTAGTTTGATGGATAATTCCATATTCCGAACATATTTCTGCAAACAGAGATTCATATTCTCCACCTCTATCACTTCTAATCATTGTGATCTTTTTATTCAATTGATTCTCTACTTCATTCTTGTATTGCTTAAATGCTTCAGTTGCTTCATCCTTACTATTAACCAAATAAACATAACAATATCGAGTGCAGTCGTCAATAAAAGTAATAAAATACTTTTTCCCACCTCGAGATGGTGTCGACTTCATATCGCAAATGTCAGTATGAATTAAGTCTAAAGGATTTGAATTCCTTTCAACAGACTTATAAGGATGTTTTATAAACTTAGATTCAACACATATTTGACATTTCGATTTATTACACTCGAATTTAGGCAATACTTCTAAATTAATTAATTTTCACAAGGTTTTATGATTGACATGTCCTAAACGAATATGCCATAAATCATTTGACTCCAACAAATAAGAAGAAGATGGAATTTTATTCATACTATCAACAATCATTACATTGAGTTTGAAAAGGCCCTCCGTGAGTTAGCCTTTTCCAACATACATTTTATTCTTGCTCACAACAACTTTATCAGAGACAAATACATATTTGAATCCATTCTTCACAAGTAAAGACGTAGAAACTAAATTCTTCCTAATAGTAGGAACATGAAGAACGTTGTTGAGCGTTAACACCTTGCCGGAAGTCATCTTTAAGAATATCTTCCCATAACCTTCAATCTTGGCTGTTGAATTATTTTCCATGGAAATCTCTTCTTCGGGACCAACAGTAGAGTAAGTCGCAAATGCTTCTTTGACAGCACAAACATGTTGAGTGGCTCCGGAGTCAATCCACCAGTCCTTCGGATTTCCAACTAAGTTTCATTCCAAAAGCATTGCACAAAGATAATCAATGCCATCATTCTTCTCCACTATGTTGGCCTGTCCCTTCTTCTTATCCTTTTTCGGGAGACGACAATCAGGGGCTTTGTGACCACCTCTTCCACAGTTGTGGCAGTTTCCCTTGAATTTCTTTTTGTTCTGCTCTTTAATCTGTCTAGAAGATCTCTTCCTCTTCTTATTTTTTTTTTTGGAGCAGTTTCCTCAATGAAATTAGCTCCCATGATCGTTGAATTTCCACGAGACTTCTTCTCGGCTGTTTTGTTGTCTTCCTCAATCTTGAAACGAATCACAAGATCTTCCAACTTCATTTCTTTGCGCTTGTGCTTAAGATAGTTCTTGAAATCTCTCCATGAAGGAGGCAACTTTTCAATCATTGCAGCCACTTGAAATGCTTCATTCACGACCATACCTTCAGCAATAAGGTCGTGAAAAATAAGTTGAAGCTCCTGAACTTGGGTTCCCACAGTTTTGCTCTCTATCAGTTTATAGTCTAGAAACTTGGCAACCACAAATTTCTTCAAGCATGCATCTTCCGCCTTGTACTTCTTCTCAAGTGCATCCCATAATTCTTTCGAAGTATTCATCGCACTGTACACATTGTACAAGTCATCCTCTAAAGTGCTTAGGATATAGCCTTTGCAAAGAAAATCTGCCTGCTTCCATGCTTCAACAATCATGAACTTCTCGTTGTCCAGCATGTCCGCAGCAGGCACTGGAGGTTCTTCACTAGTGAATTTCTACATACCAAGTGTGGTAAGCTAGAAGAACACCCTTTGCTGCCATCCTTTGAAGTTGGCTCCAGAAAATTTCCCCGATTTTTCTGCCGGTGGAACAACAGTTCGGCTTGACGAGGCTATCGTCGTTGCCGCAACAGTCGCAGAAGAATTTCCATTATCAATTGCCATTTCTCACTGACTATTACAGAAGAGTTCAATCAATGGCAAAACCAGAACAATAAATGATACTGTAATCAACAATAAACAGTATGTTAATAAATAAAAACCGAAGTTTTATATACTGTTTCACAGAAAAGAATGAGGTTTTTATGTTCTTCAAATCGTTTTCTGAATTTCAAAACTCTGATAAAGTTTTTATATCTTCAAATCAGAATAATAAAATTCAGAAGGAGTAGAAAACACACAGGTTTTAATCTCCACAAACAAAATACAGAAAAAATAGTAATTTCCATAAGATTGTTAGTAATCTGTATTGCTGTAAAATAAAACAATAAATTTTCTGAAAATACAAAAACAGTGAGAAACCTCACTAGCTCGAGCTCTAGCGCAGGCTTATGCGGCTGCGCTAGTGGAATTTACCAGGGACAGTGAGAAACCTGACTAGCACGACCACTAGCGCGTGCTGAGCGCGGGCGCGCTAGTCCAGGCGTCCTCAACTTCTCTTCTGGAAAAAATAATATAAGAATAAACCGATCCCTCTGAATACACAGTGTGTCCTTAAGGAAATTATTCCCCTCAAGTACCCGAGGTTTTGGAATATATCCTCCCATGATAGAACGATTTAACTCACCTGCATATCGGTACCAAAAACTCCGGTGATCGGCGAACAACTTGATGGTCGTAAAACACACTGGAATATTTTTGTGCAGAAGAAGAAGAAGAAGAAGAAGATCAGAAAATTTAGTAAGTAAATATTCTGTGATTCAAGGCATATTTATAGCCAATTTCGTACTATTTCTGAAAAGGTTTTGCAACCTTTCAGAACAGCCATAGCTGTTGGAACAGGTGTGAAGATCGCGGGGAAATTAAAAACGGATTTAAAATAATCCGAAAAAGAAAACGGACCGGACCTTTGTCTAAAAAGATTAATCAATCAATCGATCTTTGACCAAACCCGAATCCGAATCCGAAGTCGAGCGACGACGACGACGGCAGCGCGAGACTTGCCTTCTTATCAACTCTTTAAGAGCTAGAAGAAAAGCTTCTCTATATATACACATAGATTTTCTTTCCTTCTTCCAATAAGGGACAAATTGCAATAATTCAAAATTTTACTTCCCTCCATTTTTTTCCCCACCATTTTCCATTCACTCTCTTTAAGTTATACCAAGCTTAAAATTAAGCTACACTAAGCTTAAAGACCAACAACATTCACCATAAATAAATACTATTTATTACACTCCCCCTTGAGTGTCTATTCAACAGATAACGTGCCTCGTTAAAACCTTAACTAAAACCCAGTGAAAAAAAAAATTCTAGAAAAGGAAAAAGAGTACACATATCTAACAATACGCCTTTTGGTTGCCTCGTTAAAAACCTTGCAAGGAAAACCCAGTGGGACAAAACCTTGTAAGGGTGCAACGCGCATTAACTTCCCCTAAAGAGAGCATCAATTCACATCCTTGAGCCTTCGCATCCCAATCTTGTACACTAGCTTCTTGAATAGAAAATCTGAAAATTATGCTCGAAATTAAATTATTGAGCAAGTTACCTCGCAAACACCAGGTTGCGGGTTAATAATAATAGCACATATAACCATCTCATACATGCATCTTATGCGGTATACATGGCAGGTGAATGAGCCCAGATTTACCTTTGATATTTCCAACATTCATGGGATTCAATCTCAATTCTTAGTCGGTCTATTAATTAATGGGAACAAACAACATTAGAGAATTCGTATAGAACTTTCTAGTTCTTTAATATTTACCCATGTGAATTCTCTTTCATTTTTGCACATCATACATAAATTGATATGGCTAAACCAATTATGCCAACTGAAAAAATTATCAATATTGATAAAGTTCAGGTTTACACCATGACGTGTGTAGTTATCAATAAACTCCAAGTTTATTATGATATAAGTTTTTATATCAATAAACATCAACTTTATTGTGATATTCTTTTATTTGTGTAATACAAACTGGAGAATAATGTGGTAGTTTTCACATACATATTGCCCCGCTGCAAGTTGTAGTAATAGAAGATATTTAATCATTCCTTTATTTATAGTCTCAGTATAACCAATCGCTTTCGCGAATACTTTAGAAACTCAATAAGTTTCTTTGAGACTTACTACAACACAATAAATTGACATGATAATCAATTGTATTCCTCCAAAATAATACTAATTGGTTCTTCCAGAGCTCTCAGTTAATTTGTTAATACCACATATTCATCACCATATGGTGAATATCACTTTTAAAGAGAAAGTTATACATTATGGTCATTGTCAAAATTATATGCAAGACCTATTTCTTGCATTACTGTTATCCTTTAGTAATCACATTGCCAAAATACTTTGGCATATAATAGGTACGTGACCAATGATCATTCATGCCATAATAATGACATTATTTTCTTATATCATCTCAAACCTCCTTCTAGATATTAGTGTGGTATATCCACTACCACTAGCACGTTCATATTCTTCCAAGAATGAATATGTATTCATAAATTAGATGTTGTCACATTTACATCATTAATGGACTATAGTCATCTATATGTGCTTTACAAAATCTCATGCCAAATATTACTTTACAGAGTGAAGTATTATTTTGAGAATCTTTATTATTCTCATTATCACAATGATGACGATTATAATTTCGTCTATTTTCACGTCCACATCCATTGATATCTTCACGGTAATAATTTTGTATTCTTTCAGATTTATCACATATTGCTATCACATTCTCTTAAGGGGAATGAGAATGAAGCAAATTCAATGTGACGAGTTTCTACTTCTCTGCTTACAATCATACATGAATTTGATCATGACAAGACATAGAAATTTTACTTCGGGTGGTTATAATTTGTTGCAAACTCTATTACAGTTAAATCAAAGTTTATTGTCTTTGCTTGTATTTAAAATCAAATTATAGAATTTAAAGAATTTAAAAGAGAAAAATAAAGTAAAATGCTTACCTTAAATCCAGAATTTAATCATGAAGGAAGTTCATGGAACAATTGATAATCATTATGCTCAATCCCAAAGTTTCTACTCAATTGGTTAGAGTTTCGTACTGATAACGTGTTATGAAACAATAAGAGAAGAAAGAAGAGTATTGCAGAGAAAGAGAGAGAATTTTTATTGATTTGAGATAAATTACAATGGAATAGAACACGTCTATTTATAGGAAAAGAATGACTTACCCATTAAAATTACTTTAAAATATAAATATTTACCGTAAATAAAATATTATATATAACAAAATAAGTGAATATGCCACCAATTTCGATATATCTTATGAATTTAGTTCCTTCTCCACCTTTACTCTGTTTTCATTCTTATGTAACTCAAGAGTCCAAGATTAAGACAATCCCTTCACATTAATTTTCACTGGCGGAGGTAGAGTGTCAGCATCGGGTTTTCAAATTTCCACCTTTAAATCTTGATACAGTAAAACCCCTTCTCCTAAATTCTCACTCTGTTTCTCCTTCTCCGCCGCCACAATGCAAGCTCAGTTACTTTTCCCACCCACCTACCACCCTACCTCCACCACCCCAACTACCACCCTTTTCCCTAAATGTAGGCCCCACTTAAAGAAACCACCCACCTTCACCATCAAAGCCACCAACCCCACCACCTCAACACCCCCAGCACCCCCGCAAACCACCATTCAAAAACTGAACAAATACAGTAGCCGTATAACTGAACCAAAATCCCAAGGTGGGTCACAAGCAATTCTATATGGTGTAGGATTAACTGACCAGGATATGAGTAAACCCCAGATAGGAATTTCCTCAGTATGGTATGAAGGAAATACATGTAATATGCATTTGTTGAAATTAGCTGAGGCTGTGAAAGAAGGGGTTCAAGAAGCTAATATGGTTGGGTTTAGGTTTAATACTATTGGTGTTAGTGATGCTATTAGTATGGGGACACGTGGCATGTGTTTTAGTTTGCAGTCAAGAGATTTGATTGCTGATAGTATTGAAACTGTTATGTCTGCTCAGTGGTATGATGGGAATATTGCTATTCCTGGTTGTGACAAAAATGTAAGCCTCTTTTTACTTTTTTTTTTCCTACAAGAATTTTAAAAAAAATTGACACCCTTTTGTTCTATTTGCTATTTCTTGAATTAAAGATGCAAAGTTTGCTACTGTTGTGTTTAAAAGATGCTAGCTTTGCAATTTTATCGGTATATTTCTTGAAGCATATGACCGACCCCAACTTGTTTGGGACCGAGGTGTAGTTGTTGGTATTTCTCGAGTAAAAGATACTTCTTGAGAAATTTACTGTCTATGCTTGTACGGACTCACGATGTCTTGTATAGGTCCAATCTCTTATGCTCCTGATACTGTATGGATAAGATTCCTGGAGTAATAGATGTGTATGATTCTTGGAAACATAACACTTTCAGTTAGAAGTGGGAAGTATGAGACTTTTAAGATTTTCCATAAAAAATTGAGGATTTTTCTCAGTTTGAGCAAGCAAAAATATGAATTCCAGCATATTAGGTGACTTTCTGCTGTGAAGATTTATTCAGTTATGCAATTAACAGAATACCAAATATTTTTATTTGACATGTTATATGCTTTTTCAAAAAAGTTGTTTCTTTGACATGCCCTGATTATAAAACACTCAAGCAAAATGTAATAATCTGTTTCAAGATTTCATTTAGCAATTTAAGATTATGCAAATTTGCCTATCTATATGCACATGCTATAGTATTATAGTTTTATTTTTGATGGAGTGAAAAACTTTGAGACTGTTCTGAGGACTCAAACCATTGAGCTAAACCCCTAATCATTTCCTACTCTTGCCTACAGCCGCTGGAATTCATGCTGTATCTCTTCGAAAGAATAACTTATTGTTGTTATATGGCAGATGCCAGGCACAATTATGGCGATGGGAAGACTAAACAGGCCAAGTATCATGATATATGGTGGAACCATTAAGGTCAGATGAGAACACTCATGTTTTAATTCTTTCTCGTGCATCGAAAGCCTCTTTTCATGTAGAGTAGATGTTATCTTCTGAATTATTGCTGCTTGATACCATTCCATGGCTTCCAATATTTAGTTGAGAACAGTTAAGTTGAATAACTGTGGTGAATAAACAAAAAGGGGGATAACTAGGATAATATGTTGCATTTATTCAGAATTATCACAATTAATAAAAGAACAGGGAAAAGTAAGACATTGAGTCCATCAAAGAGAGGTGGAGTAGAGAGTTAGCTTGGCATATTTTTGGAGTTATTTTTTCAACTTACTTGGTAGGAGACAAGGAAGATTTAACTTTCAGGTGGGAATATGGAAACACCGAAAAAGAAAGGGGAAAGGAAAGCGATGTAGTATTTGATATCTTCATTTTGATGTAGCTATGTTAGCCACATGGTTTAGTGGTTCTTTTGCACCTTGATTTACATGGGTCTTTTGCACAGTGTATGCAGCAGAACTTGTATGGTTTATTTGATGCGGGTTTTTGTCTTTCCTGCTAAACTTTGTGATTTGGTATTAAGATTGATCAAATTCTTTGGAAATCCTTTATGTTGATTTTAAGAGATGATATGCTGTTTCCGCTCTGGCTTGAGTAAAGAAGTTGTATATTTAGTGAAAAACAATTCTTCAAGATGATTGTGGTCTGCTGTCTGGTGCAAAGCCACAAGACCATGCATCTTTTCCAATCCAATCATGACAGAGCTCCTTATCCGTCTTGTAAATTTCTCGTATATCACTAAAAATTATTTTTCTATAATCCAAAAGCATTTCCTTCTATAAAAAAAAAAAGGCAGCCCGATGCACTAAGCTCCCGCTATGCGCGGGGTCCGGGGAAGGGCCGGACCACAAGGGTCTATTGTATGCAGTTTTACCCTGCATTTCTGCTAGAGGTTGTTTCCACGGTCAAGCCGTGACCTTGGCAGCAACTCTACCAGTTACGCCAAGGCTCCCCTTCAAAAGCATTTCCTTCTTAAAAAAAAATATCCCAAAAGTTTTTCTACAAATTATTATGAGATTTTCTAATAAAATGTGTACATAGTCGCTAAATATTCAATAAACTTTAACAAATTAAACACGAAAGGAAAATACATGTATTTCTTGATTGTTACTTAATTTTCCATTGCATCAAAGAGAATTTTCGTTGCATAAAAAAATGCAAATGGAAATGGAAGAGAACTTGTTGTAGATGGCATAGGAGACAGCAATCCAAATAGCACATTGCGGAACATGTCTAGCTGGACCAGCCACGAATCTATGTAGTCTAAGCTGTCTTGCTAGGAAAAAGGTGGAGGATCGTATCAGAATATTTGGAGGATGGGAATTGGAATAAGTGAATGAAATAGGAGAGATCACTTTCGTAGGGTTAACTGCTAGAAGGAGAGAAAAAGAGTGGGAAAGATTAGAGATGACATAAGCTGCTTGTAAGCTTCTAAATGTCTGCTGTATGATGAATATAAAATGCCAACACGTCAATTACATCATCGCTTAATCATTAGGGCGACCAACTCTCAAGATATAATGCTAATAGAAAATGGTGTAGAAGGTTAACAGATCTAGACTCTTACTAACATAATGACAGGTCATGTTATTTCAAGAGCATTTCACCTGTTGATCTCTTGTTCTGTTTTCGTCTGAGTTATAGTTGATCCCTTACCTTTTCTCTGATTTACAGCCTGGTCATTTTCAAGGGCACACATTCGACATTGTATCCGCTTTCCAGGTATGTCTGCTGAATTGCCTGTTTGCTGTTCTAGTGTTTTCTTATTGCTCCCTTTAGCAATTCTTCTTTGATGATTATTGTTGATTAATAAGTAAAGCATCTACTTGGAAACACAGTAAGGAGTTATGGCAAAAGCTTTACTAGATTACTATTCTAATGAAATTAGGAAGGCTATGAAAAGTTCTTAGCCATTTAAATTTTCTACTCTAACCCAATATAAAGTAGTTAGACACATACATATTAAATATTTCCTAGCCTGTGTCAATCCCTCTAAGCATATCCTATTTGTCTTCTGTATATCATCTTCTGTTGGTGGATGATCTTTATCTGTTGATTTCAGTGATAAGGATGCTGATGTTAGTTGTTGGGGGGGGGGGGGTCTTATCAACGAATACATTGTTGAAGCACATTTTTTGGCAACTGGCGAATCTTTTTCTTGACAAAAGGTCGTTCTCATTTATGGTTTGACAACCTAAATTTTTTAGTGGATCTTGTTTGTAAAAGCATTTAAATGTTGTTCCTGCGAAGCTTTCAAATGTGCCAGAGTTGTACGTATGGTTTATATGATAGAACCATGTTGTGACTTGAACTTTTTTGAGTATTATGTAACATTTATCAATCACTGATCTTCAATTCCGGAAGAACTTTGGTGATACCATTTTTTCTGCTTTGATTTTGCTTGCAGGTGTATGGAGAGTATGTTAGTGGTTCTATTAATGATGAAGAAAGGATGAATGTAGTTCGTAATTCATGTCCTGGTGCGGGGGCTTGTGGTGGAATGTATACAGCAAACACCATGGCATCTGCTATTGAGACATTGGGCATGTCACTGCCTTATAGGTATAAAAATGTGATGTAGTTACTTAAACTTTGTTTAACAAGAATTAATCCTAACGAGTCCTTTCTTCGTCTCCTTTTCAAAACCAAAGCTCTTCCACACCAGCTGAAGACCCACTGAAGTTGGATGAGTGCCGTTTAGCGGGAAAATATCTTCTGGAATTGTTGAAGATGGACTTGAAACCTCGAGATATCATCACAAAAAAGTCACTTCGGAATGCAATGGTGATGGTCATGGCGCTTGGTGGATCGACGAATGCTGTACTGCATTTAATTGCTATTGCAAGGTAAGCAACTTTTCCACAGAGTTACTTTACTTTTGCTATGAGTATGTGAGTCGTGATTTGTATATCTCCACAGATCTGTTGGCTTGGAATTAACTCTAGATGACTTCCAGAAGGTTAGCGATGCCGTTCCTTTCCTTGCCGATCTGAAGCCTAGTGGAAAATATGTTATGGAGGATGTGCACAAGGTTTGCAGAATACTATTTGTGCCGATATACTTTTAGTTTTGGTTATATGGCATTCACTGCTGTCTATTTTGTTCTGATGAATTGCTGAGCTTAATTATGTAGATTGGAGGTACACCTGCAGTCATTCGCCACCTATTGGAGCTTGGGTATTTGGACGGGTACTGTATGACTGGTAATTTGCTTTGATGATTATTAGTAGATATTTTTGTTGTACTGGTCAATCTACTAATTGGTGGCACACATTTGGCTTACTCCTTGATTTGTAGTCACGGGAAAGACTCTGGCCGAAAACGCAAAGCTATTTCCTTCTTTAGCTGAAGGTCAGGTAGTCTTTTTTTTACCAACGGGGTCTTGCGATATGTTGCATTAATGTTTTTGCCATAGATTTGTTGCTCCTGATGGAAATCGGGATAAATACTCAGTATTGTCCATCTTTTTTATTTTATAGCAAATTATTAGGCCATTGTCCAACCCCATCAAAGAAACGGGCCACATTCAGATATTATATGGAAACCTTGCGCCAGACGGCAGCGTAGCAAAGATCACTGGGAAGGAAGGGATGTACTTTTCTGGTATGTTATATTTATTTAGAATTTAATATTTTTTGTGTCTTGGACGCTGTTTGTTTGCCTCTTGAAAATATAACAATCACGGGAACTTGTGCATCAGGTCCCGCCCTAGTGTTTGAAGGAGAGGAAGCTATGATTGCGGCTATCTCAGAAGACCCTTTGAGCTTTAAGGCAAGCAAGCTAATCCCTTTTCCTGTCATTTTTTTTTCATTTACTTATATCCTGATTAACTGTGCAATGGAGTGGTAGACTACATAAGTGCAAAAGCATCAATTTCTAAGGAGCATTAAAGCATTTGTAGCTCAGACAAGACCAGTGCATTGAGTAATAGTAAATATTGAAATTTTTTGAAGTCCAATAGACAAAAGGGTTACAAGCATTTACTATTAAATCAATACTATCTTGGATGAATCAATTTAAATTTTTTCCTTTTCTAGGCATTTTGATGATTAAAAGAATATGAAAATATTAACACTTCAAAGTTTTTTCCCTTTTGAGGTATTTTGCCTAAGCTCTCGCATGTTAACCTATTACTACTATGAAAATAAGCTGTGGTCTCTTTTTTCCTATTCATACGTGTCTTTCCTGAGGCAATGGTGTCATTGTGTCCTTTATGGGTTTAGTTTTCCTCTCTTCCCAGGCAGTGTTTATGCATGCCAATAGGCTTTTTGCAACAGAAACATCTGAAACATAAGTAGGTTTTTGATGAGGCAGCAAAGAAGTAAAGATGGAATCTCTGCTTTTTTTATGTGTCTTGTTGTATAAACTTACACTCTGCCCATATTGGATGAGTTCCTACAGATAAACATCTTGTTGGAACTTCCGATAGGTAAAGTATATATTTTGTCGAAGTATCATGCCACTCTGTGTTACTTCTGCTGATTTCTTTAGTTTCATCTAGCATTTGGTCTCGTAGACGTCCATTGCATTTTGCCTAAGTAGTAAAGTGTCATTTAAGCATTCTTTTACTCTAAATTCTCTTCTGGAACGCTGAAACTGTCAGTTATTAGTGATTTATTTTGCCTTTTCTGTTTGCTGGAAAGTAACTGGCTGCAATAGTTTGAGCTTATTTTTGAGCCAGTTCAATATGGTGGATATTTGGTAGTCTAGACATCTTATCTGTATACCATCTTTCAGGGAAAAGTTGTTGTCATTAGAGGAGAGGGACCTAAAGGAGGACCAGGAATGCCCGAAATGTTGACACCGACAAGTGCCATTATGGGTGCAGGTCTTGGGAAGGTCCGTAATGCGAGATTTATTTCTTGTCTCTTTTTTTCTGTCCTAGGCAAAATTCTTAAGACATGTATTTAGTAAAACTTATGGTTTCTTATTCCTATTGTCTTTCTATTTGGATTTCATTTTGAAATCTGTTGCATGACCTTAGCTCCTAGCTTTTGGTTTTTTCATGGTGCTGAATGTTTATTTTGTTTTCTTTTGGACCATAGGATTGTGCATTACTTACTGATGGAAGATTTTCGGGAGGTTCTCATGGATATGTTGTTGGACATATATGTCCTGAAGCACAGGTACATTAGCATTTGTTATTCAACTCGTTGCTTCTTTTAGCTCATGCCGTCATGCATACTTCCTTAAAAAAATCAGCTGTCAAATATGTTAAACTACTATTATAGTTCCTAGTTTTGCGAAGGCAATCACTAGTTTTTAGTTGCCAAAGTTTCTTCACTAATATTCCGATTACAATCACTAGTTTTTAGTTGCCAAAGACTTTCTCGTTTGTTTTTTGAACGTCCAGTGTGGTCATGAAGATGTGATTGATACTTAAGCAGTTGCCTTAAAAGGCAAACATGTCATAGAAATATTAGCATGTGATAACAGTCCTAAACCTTCAGAATAGCATAGAAGAGCCTGTTTGATCTTGGTTTATTGCCATTAAGAATTGTGCAATTCAAACCCTCACCAGGAAGGAGGTCCAATCGGTCTTGTTCAAGATGGAGACGTGATAACAATTGATATTCAGAAGAGAAAAATGGACGTTCAGTTATCAGACGAGGAGTTTGAGCAGCGTAGAAAGAATTGGACTCCTCCTGCATATAAAGCCGACCGAGGGGTTCTCTACAAGGTATGTAATTATTGTAGAAATGACACCAGGTAGCCACTCTAAAAGGCTGCTATTTAAGAATTAGCTAGTGCGTCCTGAATTTCAGTTTTTCAATTCAATTTTCAAGGACGAAGTGTTCTGAAGTTAAAATTTTTAGTTTAAAATTTCAGCACAAATAAGTACTTACTAAATAGCAGCCCTAAGAGAGATGTTGAACGCAAAAGGCGGGATATTGACATAATTATTTTTTTTCTTTCCAGTATATCAGAAATGTGCAATCTGCTTCCAAGGGATGTGTTACTGATGAATAGACAAGAGAATCATTTTTTATGAAAGCATAGAGTGAACCAGGGAAAAGCTTGATTTGTAGATTTTTCATGAAGCTGCAATTGGGGCATCTTCGCGGCGCGTAGCGTATTTATTATAGAGGTTTATCCCATTTATGTTTTCAGGTGTAACTCATATACAATGGTTCTTGTTTTAGAGGTGTAGTTAGAGCCTTGTTTTCTTCTTTTCTTTTTCCTACTTTGTAATTCTGGATATCTAGTTGTTCATTAGTTTTGATTTAAGTTGTATAATGCTTGGTGAATAATATTGGTAAAAGGACAATAACTTCTACTTTTGGAAATTCCCAGAAGTTTGAAGTATCTCTGAGATTTATTACTGTCTTTCTTCATTGCCATAGGTTTGGTCTGATCTTGTGCTCAACATGATCTGAAGGTCTAGATTTCAGGTAAATATATGAGTTATATGCTCAGAAATTAGAAAATGTCTGATGAATTTGGCTGACTTAAAGTTGAACAGAACATACTTGAAACATTCCTACTCTTGAAAGCCAAACTATCTTTTGCCATGTTTCATGTTGAAATTGAAAAAAGAACAGCCCAGTACACAGTATTTTCGTCCATGCAGGGTTTGGGGAAGGGCCGAACGCTAAGGGCGTGATGTGGACAGTCTACCCTAATGCAAGCATTAATGATTGCTTTTACGGTTCGAGCTCGTTACACGGGGACAACAACAACAACAACAACAACAATAATAATAACGTAGTATGTACGTAGACCTTATCCTATCCCAAAAGAGTAGAGAAGCTGTTTCCGAAAGACTCTCGGTTCAAGAAGACAAAAAGAGAATATCAGTACCACCACAGAAATCATAGGAAAAATAGCAACAACATGAAAATCAGAAGATAGATGCAAAGCAAAGGTGATAGCCGGTAAATAGAGCTGGCACTAACAGAAACGAAAGAGTAGTAAAACAAAACATTGCCATTGGCTATCTTAGATAAAAACCTTACCAAACTAGTCTCACAAAGTTACGAAGTAAGGCGAGACTCAACTACTTCCTAATCTACGACCCTAATACTCGACCTCCACAACTTCCTATCCTATGTCCTCAGAAGAAGCCTCGTCATGTCCTGTCTTATCATCTCTCCCCAATACTTCTTAGGTCGCCTTTTTACTTCTTCTCATACTTTCCACAGCCAGCCGCTCACACTTCCTTAACGTCTCCTCTGTACATGGCCAAACCATCTGAGCGTCGCTTCCTGCATCTTGTCATTAATGGGAGCCACGTGCACCTTTTCCCGAATATTATCATTCCTAATTTTATCCATCCTAGTATGCCTGCACATCCACCTCAATATCCTCATTCATTACTAGAAATTCGACGAAAACTTACCGCGGTCTGCCGATCAATTTTGGTTGGTCAAAAAATCGGCCAAAAACCGACCAAAGTCGATGGATTTTTCAAAATAATTTATTTTTTAAATTACTTTTACGAAACCGGCCAGCTTTGGTCGGTTTTCTTTGGCACAGAAATGCAGGAAACTATTTTTCAGTCCCGCAAAATTTATTTTTCAAAAAATCAACCAACTTTGATCGATTTTTCATTTAAAATAAATTAAAATTAATATTAAAAAACCCGACCGCAATCGGTCGGTTAATTCGGCCATACATTTTAAAAAAACCGACCGAGTTCGGTCGCTAATTTTATTTTTTTATAAAACCGACCAACATTGGTCGGTTATTTTCGTGCGAAAATACAATTTAAGAGTATAAATGAAATAAAAGACAGTCTTAAAACGAAATGTACCAATGGTCTAGTGGTAGAATAGTATCCTGCCATAGTACAGACCCTGGTTCAATTCTCAGATGTTGCATTTTTTAGTTACATAATTAAAAGACCGACCAACTTTGATCATTTTTTTCGGTAATTTTTTTTTTTTAATTTAATTGACCGGCCAAAGTTGTTCGATAATTTCCGAACAACCTTGGTCGGTATGCCCTTCCGATCTTCAAAATACCGATCACACGTTAATTGTCGCGTTTTGGACGATTATTGGCCATTACCGACCTACTTTGGTCGGGTTTTTTGGATGGTTTTTGTCGAATTTTTAGTAGTGGTTCTCCTACTTTCATTTTCTGGATATATAAATTTTTAACAGGCCAATACTCAACCCATACATCATGGCTGATCTAACTACCTCTTTATAGAACTTACCTACGTGTTAAAGTTGAAGTTTGTCATTTATTTGGGGTTATTATAGGGAGTTTTTGTTGACTTATTTAGAGTCAAGTTGTTGATATGATATATAATAAGAAAATAAATGCAAGATTATAGAGTCTTTGGTGTAAGCTGATAATTGTGCAAAATTTACAGTTGGAGGTGCATATTCCCTTGCAGAAAAGTACGTTACATCGCATATTTTTGCCTCACGTGAATTCCATAAGCAAAATTTACAGCTGTTGCTTGTCGTTCCACTTCATGCCGACCTTTAGCCGCCTCTTTTAACTTATATACACCGATAATATATGAATTTTTTACAACATAAACTTGTTAAGATGATCTACGATAATATGTAAAACTTTAGTAACTAATCCTAATTTAGTAATTTAAAAAGAACAAGTAAATAATCAACTATGATTGTTGCTCTCAATCACACACGCAAGTATACGTGGTCGACAAATAATATAGGATTATAAGTCCAGGTATCGTACTCATAGGGACTTGTGATTAACTATCAACTAAATTAAACTAAGACAAATTAATCTATTCAAGCGATTTTCTAAAGATTATTAACTACAACTAATCTAGAGTAGAAAACTAAGAGATTAAAGGAAACAATTTGGGGAATATTAGAGACGAATTCAATGAGAGACGATATTCTAGAGCTATGGGTTGGTGATCACGCGCAACTATGCCTTATAAAAAGGACAAAGCGGTCGCTGAAAATATATTCCGAATATTACGTCCAGAGTCGAATCACACAGAGAATTAACCTATCAAGTACTGCTATCAGATTCACACAATTCCACGTAATCAACTTCCCAAGATATTTAAATTACAAATGATTGGTTTTCTACTACTTATTACTTAATGAAACTATAGTAACTAAGAGTTAACTAAGAACGGGTTGTAAACAATAATAGGAATGATCTAAGGTTATGATTTTCCCTATTAGTGGAATCCCTTCCCGCTATGTTTGGTATAAATTTGCCTAAACTTCTCTATCGATCATGAACGCTTTGACTGCCACAAATCTCTCCCGAGTAATTACAACAATATACTAGACATACTCTCCCGATTTACGCTAGCTAGCTTTAATTACAACTCACTTAGATCGCACCCAAGGTTTCGTTATCCCTAATCCCACCTTTAAAACCCTTCGTTATTAATCCCTCACATACGTCGGGAGTAATGTTGCTCAACAACTACCTAAATATGCACTCTCTCCCGAGTAATACATACTAAATAGGCACAACTAATTGAGGGCCCTTCAATTAACTACAACAAGCATGTAGTTGAAAAAATAGAGATCAAACTTTGGCAAATCTATATTAGCATAACAAGAATTTCATCCTTCAATATGTTCCATCAAAACCGTAGATTAGATGTTTAGTTACTCATACTAAAATAAGATAAAGCAATAAGATAGTTCATAATTCACAAATTAATGATAAAAAGAAGAAGAATGAAAACTCTAATGATGACTTGATCTTCTCTCACTTGTTCGTGCCTCCAATTGAGTTGAAAACAAGCTTAATTCTGACTTTGGGCGAGTTTTTGGGTTTATATAGGGTTAGGTTAATTTTTCCAGCGGGTTACACTTTGGCCCCAGAAGTTCTTGACCGTTAAACGCGCGACCGCAGTCCCAGTCCCAACCGCGGTCCTGACTGCGGTCATTTGCTTCCTTACTGCTTCGGCCTTCCTTCCACCGCGCCCAGGGTCGCGCCCCGGACCGCGGTCGCGGTGGTACTTTTCCACTGTTTTCTTTTCCTTTTCTTACTCTTTTTTTCATCCGGACTATTCTCGATTGGACTTGCATGTATAAATTCGACTTCAAAACTCTCTTTATCTTCCTCCTAGATCGGAGTAGCTCCTGCAAAGCATAAAAATCTCAATTAGAGCATTTTTTTATCATTTAGCATTCAAAACATCAATAAAGTATGGTTAATTTAGAGCATAAATAGCATCTACATTGCATAATATAAGCTACTATCAACACCCCACACTTAAACCGTTGCTAGTCCTCGAGCAACAAGACCACACTCTACAGGCCTATTCCTCACTGGTTAACTTACCTACTCCTCACCAAGAATAATTCACAATGGTAGACCACCTTAGGTAACATCCACACCTCAAGAGTAGACTCTCTCTCTAGCCATGTAATGTCCCTAACCGGCTCACTTACTCTTAGTAAGAGGTCTAGACTTACCTTCCTTTCATGAGTCAAGTGCCTACTCACCACAACAGAGACTTATGTCATAATCAATATAATTCACACACCGAGGACTATAAATAAACACAAATTCGCTCACCCTGAGAAAGAAATTCTTGTGCCACAAAAAACGCACCATAAGCTTGCCCGTAGTGTACTGCTATACTAATCGAGCTCATTCGGTTTAGAATCAAGTAGGACTTTATTTGGTTGTAATGTTGGCTGCGGGACGGGTAGGATACATTTGGATATAAGAGTGACTATATCTCCCTAAGTACTTTAACACATTATTCACATTTAAGCCCACATTTATGTCAACCACCATTCCAGTTTTATATCACTGTATTATACCCCTACTTCTTTAAGCACACCTTTTTTTTTCAAAAGCCACCACCATTAGAGACTTATTATTTAAATAATACAACTCATTTTTCTATTTGTTTTTTCAATTCCGGTGTCTTTTAGTATTAAATTGACACATCGTGCACCTTTATCCATATTTTCTCAGTTCCACTCAAAAGCCTAACCAACCACCCCACACTTTAACTTTTCCATATTCATCACAATCAAGTTCTTATAAGAGGTGATAGGGTTAAAAATATGGACAAAATTGGGTAAGGCTTGTAATGTGGTTGCCAAAAAAGTAGAATTACAGGCTCAAAGGGGCTAACTATGGTATATACAATCAGGTGGGTAAAATATACATTGAGAGGTTCAACAAAGAAAACCCTATATCACTTCCTAGACTGAATAAGGCTACCATTTCGCTTCGTAAACACACAGGGCAAGTTCTAGGCATTGAATGTTAGCATAGAATCCACAAAGCCTCACTCACACATGGCACGTGACTCAATTCAGTTTGGATCATCAGACACTCTGCTCAAGGTACTTAAGCCAAATCAAGAACACACATTTTAAGGCTTTCTCGCTAGAGCCAACTAATGAGCTTAAGTGTCACACTAAGGTAATCTATATTCAAGGTACCATGGAGTTAGGGGATCCTATTTCCATCCTTACCTTCACCCATAAGTTACTAACTAAAAAGAAAAACTAACTACACCCGGTTCAAATGAAAACCTTTGGAAAAGAATCGTGGTTTAAAGAAAAACCAAGGAGGAGTTGATACACTACTACAAAAACCAAAATCTTTTTTTTATTCGACTTAAGTTCCTCAAGAAACCCGTCGAGTGGTGTCCATCATCGGGCCAAGTCGATGTTAATTTAATGAATCAAAATACCAATCAAGTAAATACAAATATACAACAACACCCAAATCATACCAATCAAATAAATACTACTATACAAAAACAACTAAATCATCCCCCCACCCCACATTTAAAGTTTGGCATGTCCCCATGTCAAGTAAAATAAAGAAGAGTAAGGTAAGAGGACTTCCCCGGTGCTCGATCCTGATCGAGGACCGTGCCAGCATCGAGGTGACACGCTCTTCCTAGCGCCCGTAGCCAGCCCATTATCTTTTTCTCCGACTTAGCACTTTGGGTGGCCAGAGTATCAACTCTAGTACCTAGGTTAGCGACTGACGTGCGCAGCCCAACCATGTCCTGCTCTAATGCTGTCAAACGGGATCTCACCCGGGCCTGCCTCATCAGCAATCTGCACATGTAGGGAGTCATGCATATCCCCCTCATCACCATTATCACCATCATCGTCATCATCATCCGCCTCAGGTGCCACCGGGTCTTTCCCAACGGTTATTTTGCTCGCCCTGAACACGGCCTTTACTTGCACCTTCCCATCCACATTTGGATTTTCAGGGTCTCTTGCCACTCTATAGAGCCTGGTGACCAACGACGAGTAGAAGAAACCATACTTATTTTCCTTTGAGAGAATGAACATCTCGTCCTGGATAAGGTGGGCTATGTCAAAATCATGTCCATTCATGAAGCACCAAATCGTCGCTGCCCTTGGCCCATTAATATCAGTAGTGTTGCTTGATGGCAGCAGACGACTATTATTGATTGTTAGCCAACACTTTGCCTCCCAAGTGAGAGAGTCTGAGTTCAGGGTGATTCCAGGGGTAATCCATATTATATCCCTGCCAGGCACACAAATTGTTTGAAAGAAGAGGTTCCAAGTGACAGGTTTCTTTTGATATGTTTGATAAAAGTCTGCCTCCCCGTTGAATACTGGCAACCTGTACACTCTTCAAATAGCTTCGAGTGAAGAATTCACCTGGATGTTGCGTACCGTGACAACCCGATCAACATGCTCTGGGCAATTGTCATAGAATTCTCATACCAACATCAGATTACCCTCCTCTATTTCCTCAAAAAAAATGTCAAGCTGACTTCTCCTCAATTCATGGTATATGTTTGGGACTTCTATCCGAAGAGCTTCCCTTTCAATGGCTTGTTCGGGAATAGGCTTCTTGGACGCCTTTTCATGAAACCTATCTTAGGCTTCTTTAGATACGAACCAACTACTATCGAACTGGCTCGAGCTAGCCTATGCCCGAGCTCTCGAAGAGCCTCCTGACCCACTGGTTGAGGAACCTGTGGTACGTCTCTTTCTTGATAGATGCATGGTATGTGGAAAAACAAGGGTCACTATTAGTGAGGGTGTGATTTGTGTTAACCTAGGGTGGTTACTCAGACTTCGCCAGCACCATGGTCACATTATCCTTTACAGCTCATTGGGGAAATTCCACAAACACCTATTGTGCATGGGTCTACAATTTAGCACAACTACCCTCATGGAGGTATAAATCCTCCCCAAATCAACCACAATAGCTACACATACTCATCCCTACCACACTCAACTTCTATACAACAAAATCATGCTATTGTCTACCATTATATACATTATCAACTAAAAAGAAGAAGTTCTATTCTAAAACATGACACAAATATTAAATTAAATTTCAAAAGAAAGAAAGAATTAAGAGAGAAAGAAGTCATGAAATTACATGAGGGTGGTGAACAATTGAGGTGATAACTTGTGTACTTGAGAGATGAGAAAAAGAGAATAATTTGTGAGGGGGAGAAGGTGAGGAGAAGAAGGAGATGCGTTTGGGGGGATTTTGAGGGGGGGGGATCGGAAGAGC
>ML410537.1:33485-119324 GCA_005239525.1 Nicotiana knightiana
GGTTTGGGGCGGGTAGGTTTAGGTTAGTGGGTTTAGAATAGAAAAAGGAAAATAAAAACTAAAAAAAGTTACTTGCTTGCCGACCGCGCCCAACACCGCGGTCGCGGTCGCTGGGCAGAAGTACGTAGAACCACCGCGCCTGGTCTGCGCTCGGGACCACGGTCGGCGATGGAAAAATAGTGGCTCCCTATTCCACCGCGCCCCAGACCGCGGTCGCGGTGCAGTCCTCTGAATTGTTTTTAAATTTTTTTAATCAAGTTTTTACCTTTCCGGAGTTGGCTTTTGACCCCGACTTTTCCCATGTGCACCAATATTTCCCGATACACTAATAAATTGGTTAGTATCGCTCACATCAAGTAAAACAACAACACAAAAGAAAAAACAAAAGGAGAACATGGGTTTCCTCCCAAGAAGCACTTGATTTAACGTCGCGACATGACGCATATGAGCGTATTTAAGGTTCTCTCGACCTCCGGGGCTCAGTCAGATGGGTCACTGACACTTCCTTTACTTTATCCATGCCCACATAAGGTTTTAATCTATGCCCGTTGACTCTAAACGCATGAGAGTCTTTCTCTACGGCTATCTCTACAGCACCTGAAGGGAGCACTTCAACCACACAAAATGGTCCAGACCATCGTGACTTCAGTTTGATGGGAAATAGCCTTAATCTTGAATTGTAAAGCAATACCATATCTACGGGTTTGAAATTCCTCTCAATAATGTTCTTGTCATGCAACCTCTTCATTCTCTCTTTTATACAGTCTTGTGCTCTCAAAAGCAAGATAGCGGAACTCGTCCTGTTCATGCAACTTCGTGACTCTATTCGTTCCTGCAGCGTCCATGTCTAGATTCAATTGTTTCAGCGCCCACCAAGCTCTATGATCTAAATCCACCGGCAAGCGACATGCCTTCCCAAACACCAACCTGTATGGTGACATGCCAATTGGTGTTTTGAAAGCGGTTCTATAAGCCCAAAGTGCATCATCTAACTTTTTCGCCCAGTCCGTTCTTGTGGCATTCACGATTTTGTTTAACACACTCTGCATCTCTCTGTTTGATACTTCTACTTGCCCACTTGTCTGAGCATAATATGGAGTTGCCACCTTGTGGCGTACATCGTACTTCTCTAGCAATTTCTCGAAGGCCCGGTTACAGAAATGAGTGCCTCCGTCACTAATTATGGCTCTTGGGGGTGCCAAAACGGGTGAATATGTTCTTTTTCAAAAACCAATCACCACCCTTGAATCATTGGTGGGGAGTGCTGCAGCTTCCACCCATTTGGACACGTACTCTACAACAACAAGTATGTATTTATTTCCATATGAACTGACAAAGGGACCCATGAAGTCTATTCCACAAACGTCGAATACCTCAACCTCCTGAATTGGGTTCATGGGCGTCTCATGGTGACGGGAAATGTTCCCGGTTCACTGGCATTCATCACGGCCCTTGACCCATAAATGTGCATCCTTAAACATAGTTGGCCAGTAGAAACCTGCTTCTAGCACTTTTGCAGGTGTCCTGACTCCTCCAAAATGTCCACCATATGCCGATGCGTGAAATGCCTGCAAATCAGAAGATTAATCTATCTTGGGGACACACCTCCCGATCATATTGTCAACACAAATCCGAAATAGATAAGGTTTATCCCAATAATACATGCGGCAATCACGGTAAAACCTTTTCTTTTGCACAGAGGAAATGTCATAGGTAACTATACTGCTCGCCAGGTAGTTTGCAATGTCTGCATACCATGGCACTTCCTCAAGGCTCGTGGCGAGTAGCTTCTCATCAGGAAAGGTTATCCAGAATCTCTTCTACCTCAACTGCTTTTTCAGCTCCTTCCAGTCGCAATAAGTGATCATCGACTTGATTTATCGTGGCCGAAACTAAGTCAAACTCTTGTAGCAACAACACCCAACGAATCAAGCGTGGTTTTGACTCTTTATTTTTTATCAGGTACCTGATAGCAGCATGATCAGTATAGACAATTAACTTTGAGCCTATCAGGTATGCTCTGCACTTGTCAAACACGAACACATCTGCCAGCATCTCCTTTTTAGTCATAGTGTAGTTCAGCTTGGCTCCACTCAACGTTCTACTTGTGTAGTAAATTGGGTGCATGATTTTATCTTTCCGCTGTCCTAGCACTGCTCCCACTGCATAGTCACTTGCATCACACATCAGCTCGAATGGCTGCTCCCAGTCAGGGGCAACATTGATAGCTTCTGTGATTAGTCTCTTCTTCAATTCCTCGAATGCTACCCTGCAATCATCAGAAAACACAAAAGGGTGATCTTTTTCTAGTAATTTACACAAATGATTAGCAATTTTGGAAAAGTCTTTTATAAATCTCCGGTAGAAATCGGCATGTTCAAGTTGCTTTGACGGATGTGGGTGGTGGAAGTTTTGCTATCACATCAACTTTCGCGTGATCCACCTCAATGTCCTTGCTTGATACCAAGTGTCCCAAGACTATACCCTCTTATACCATGAAATGACACTTCTCCCAGTTTAGTACCGGATTAGTCTCTATACACCTTTTCAACATTCTCCTTAGATTTTTAAGGCAGTCATCGAACGGATTTTCCACTACTGAGAAATCATCCATGAAAACCTATATTATTTCTTCTACCATGTCTGCGAAGATGGCCATCATGCACCTTTAGAATGTGGCAGGTGCGTTTCATATGCCAAATGGCATTCTACGAAAAGCAAAAATCCCATGGGGGCAGGTGAATGAGGTCTTTTCTCTGTCCTCTGGTGCATGGAGATCTGATTGTACCCTGAGTACCCATCCAGAAAACAAAAATGGGACCTCCTTACCAGTCTGTCTAACATCTGATCAATGAATGGAAGTGGTCTTTCCGGGTGGCCAAGTTCAACTTTCTGTAATCCATACAGATTTGCGAGCCTGTGATGGTTCGTGTAGATATCAATTCGTTCTTATCATTTTTCACCACCGTCATTCCACCCTTCTTTGGTACACATTGCACTGGGCTAACCCAATTGCTGTTAGAGATGGTGAATATGATTTTTCCATCTAACCACTTAATAATTTCTTTCTTCACCACTTCCTTCATATTGGGGTTCAACCTTCTTTGGTGTTCTATGGAAGGTTTGTGCCCATCTTCCAATAGAATTTTGTGCATACAGAAGGCCGGGCTGATCCCCTTGATATCTTCCATGGTCCACCCAATTACAGTCTTGCACTGTGTCAGTACCTGCAAAAGCTGTTTTGCCTGCACATCTAACAAACTAGATGAGATAATAATAGGTAATGTGGAGTTAGGTCCTAAGAATGCATACCTGAGATGGGTGGGCAGCGGCTTCAGCTCCAACTTTGGTGGTTCTTCTATGGATGACTTGGCTAGGGGAGTTTCCCTTTTCTCTAAGTGCAGGGGCTCAAATTCGAGTGGTCTCCTCCAAAAACCTTTTCCCTCAAAAGCGAGCACCCATTCCGCCAATTATTCACTATTAACCTTATTTAGGTTCATGAGGCAAGCTGCTAGAGGATCCTCAATGTTCAAAGTCTCATCATCCTCTTCAAAGATTACATCAACGACATCTATTAAAGAGCAATTGGAGAATTCACTTGGTCGCCTCATAGATTTCTGCACGTTGAATGTTATTTTCTCATCATTGAATCTCATCTTGAGCTCTCCAGTTTCGCAGTCAATTAGAGCTCTACCCCTGGCCAAAAATGGCCTTCCCAAAATTATGGGAATTTCTTCATCAACCCGACAATCCAGAATGACAAAATCTTCTGGGAACACAAATTTCCCAACCTGCACCAACACATCATCAAGGATACCAGAAGGCCTCTTTACTGTCCTGTCAGCCAACTTCAATAACATGGACGTAGGTCTAGCTATTCCAATCCCGAGCCTTTTATAGATAGCCAGGGGCATAAGATTTATGCTTGCCCCCAAATCACACAGTGCCTTAGCAAATGCAAAGTTACCTATAGTGCAAGGAATTGTGAAACTCCCTAGGTCAGACAACTTTTCAGCAATGGGTCTCGTCACAACAACACTGCAAGTCTGAGTTAGAGTAACTGGCCAAGTCTTTGAAGTCAAACTTGCGGGACATCAAGTCCTTCATCATTTTCGCATAACCAAATATCTCCTTTAAAGCATCAATCAATGGAATATTTACCTGAATTTTCTTCAACATCTCCACGAACTTCTTATATTGCTCATCTTTTTTATATTTGTCCAATCTCTGTGGGAATGGTGCTGGAGGTCGTTTCTTTCTTGTGATTTGTTTTTTCACTTGTTCAGGCACTACCTCCACCACCGATTCCTGCGATGTCTCAACCTCTTTCTCAACCTTTTTTTCTTTGCTGGCATCTTCCTGGGCATACTGTACTGTCACCTCAGTCAACCCTCGTGAATCATCTACCTCAATGGGTATTGGCACAAGTGTCTCAGTAGGTCTGCTTTCACGGGCCATCTCTTGCTCCAAGTCCAGGTCTCTACCATTACATAGACTCACTGCCATTAGCTGCTTCGGGCCCTGCTCCTTTGAATTTACTTGAGTGTCTGCAGGTAATGTCCCATGAGGACGATTATTCAGTGCCATCGAAATCTGACCCAATTGAACCTCAATATTCTTAATAGCTGGCTCGTGTGAATCTACTCTTTCATTTATTTTCGCATTAGAGCCAATCACCTGCTGCATCATTAACTCTAGTTTAGCAAACCCATATTCCTGTCTCCCGTTGTGTTGCCGTTGAGGTGGATGATAACCTTGCTGATTATTCTAACTGTTCTAGCCCTCTTCCCTTTGGTCAGGCACCATATTTCCTTGTGGTCGCATGCCCCCCATATTACTATTATTATTGTGCTGCTGCGAGGCTGGCCTTTATAGTTGATTCTGCTGATTCCAATTCTGACCACCTGGTCTCTGTTCCCCATAGTTGGACACGTAATTCATGTTTTTCGGATAGTGTTGGTGATCACCATCAACACTCCACCGGCCACTAAATGGCTGACCAATGCAAGATGTACATAAGCCCCCATTGGTTGTATCAACTATGTGCACCTGCTGTTTCTGACCTGATTCTTTAACCTTTTTAGTGAGGATGCTCATTTGTGTTATTAGTGTGGCCATATTTTCAGCTATAGAGTTATCTGGATCTAAAGCCACAGAGTGGACCACATGAGTGATGGGAGCGTTTCTGGTGGTCCATCCCGAATTCTGTGTCATCTTGTCGCAGGATCTTGCTCTCTCTGAATGTTTTACTCAAGAATGCTCCACTGGCTGAAGCATCAACATTAACTTTCACACTATCCGCTAGACCCATGTAGAACCTATGCCCCAGTATCTGCTCAGGAATACCATGGTGTGGACATAAAACCAGCAGCCCTTTGAATCTTTCCCACGTCTCTTGCAATGTTTCTGTTGGTTTCTGTCTGAAGCTTAATATCTCATCAATTTGCTGAGTAGTCTTGTTGGGTGGATGAAATTTGTTCACGAATTGCTTGACTAATTCCTCCCAAGTAGTGATGGAATTTATGGGGAGTGAATTGATCCAAGTTTGATCTGCTCCTGTCACAGAGAATGGAAACAACAATAGCGTTATTGCTTCCAGAGTCAGTTTGTGTTGTGTTTGTGTTTGACAGATTGACAGGAAATACTTTAAGTGCTGTTGAGGATATTCAATGTATGACCCCGAGAAGAGTCCCTTGTTTTGCAACAAATGCAGCATATTGTTTGTGAGTTGGAATGAATCAGCCTGTATCTGCGGGACTGCAATCGCGGTGGCTAAATTTTTTGTTGTGGGTTGTGTCCAATCATACAAAGTAGCCTCTGGCACAAGAGGCGCCACCTCCTGCTCATTTGGGTCCTCCACGTTATCCCCAATATCTATGTTGTTTACTAGATCTGCCATGTCTGGTGCAAGTTGTTTAGTTGAGTTTTGTTGTTGTTTGATCTTCCTGTTTTCCCGATTCAAGGCCTTGAAAACTTTCTCAGGATCTGATAAGGCTTCAAACACTTCATTAGTTCTTGAGGAGTTTCTAGGCATGCATCTGTAACACCCAAGATTAAAAACTTTAAAATTTCAATGTAATTGAGTGAAAGTGAAGAAATTTGACTACACTAAGAATTTTTGCACTTCTTTTAACTGTAATTGATAACACCGTTAATCCCCCGGCAACAACGCCAAAATTTGATCATGCCCAACTATGCCTTATAAAAAGGACAAAGCGGTCGCTACAAATATATTCCGAATATTACGTCCAGAGTCGAATCTCACAGAGAATTAACCTATAAATTACTGTATCAGATTCACACAATTCCATGTATTCAACTTCCCAAGATATTTAAATAACAAATGATTGGTTTTATACTAATTACTACTTAATGAAACTATAGTAACTAAGAGCTAACTAAGAACGGGTTGTAAGCAATAATAGGAATGATCTAAATTTATGATTTCCCCTATTGTTGGAATCCCTTCCCGCTATGTTTGGTATAAATTTGCCTAAATTTTTCTATCGATCATGAACACTCTGATTGCCGCAAATCTCTCCCGATTAATTACGACAATATGCTAGAAATACTCTCCCAAGTTACGATAGCTAGCTTTAATTACAACTCACTTAGATCGCACCCAAGGTTTCGTTATCCCTAATCCCACCTTTAAACCCTTCGTTATTGATCCCTCACATACGTCGGGAGTGATGTTGTTCAAAAACTACCTAAATACTAAATATGCACTCTCTCCCGAGTAATACATACTAAATAGGCACAGCTAATTGAGGGCCCTTCAAGTAACTACAACACGCATTTAGTTGAACAAATAGAGATAAAACTTTGGCAAATCTATATTAACATAACAAGAATTTCATCCTTCAATAGGTTCCACCGAAACCCTAGATTAGATGTTTAGCTACTCATGCTAATATAAGATGGTTCATAATTCACAAATTAATGATAAAAAGAAGAAGAATGAAAACTCTAATGATGACCTGATCTTCTCTCACTTGTTCTTGCCTCCAATTGAGTCTAAAACAAGCTTAATTCTGACTTTGGGCGAGTTTTTGGGTTTATATAGGGTTAGGTTAATTTTCCTAGCGAGTTACACTTTGGCCCCAGAAGTTCTTGGCCGTTAAATGCACGACCGTTGTCCCGGTCCCAACCACAGTCCTGACCGCGATCGTTTGCTTTCTTACTACTTTGACCTTCCTTCCACTACGCCCAGGGCCGCGCCTCGGACCGCGGTCGCGATGGTACTTTTCATAATTTTCTTTGCCTTTTCTTGCTCTTTTTTTCATCCGGACTATTCTCGATTGGACTTGCATGTGTAAATTCGACTTCAAAACACTCTTTATATTCCTCCTAGATCGGAGTAGCTCCTGCAAAGCATAAAAATCTCAATTAGAGCATTTTGTTATCATTCAACATTAAAAGCATCAATAAAGTATGGTTAATTTAGAGCATAAATAGCATCTACATTGCATAATATAGGCTACTATCAATTGGCTAACAATCCTGTTGGGGTTTTCACTTAAAGTGTCTAATTAATTTATCTAGTTTATTGGTTGATAGGGTCAATATTACTCGTAGCCTTCTCCCGAAGTAGTACTCGTTTATTCAAGCTAACCTAACACCTATATTCCTACCGAATTAGAATTACAAGAATACATTAATAATTCCCGTATAGTAACCAAGCAAGGTGATTATGTATATTCCTATCCTAACTGCAAATCCGTTCCCGATGCTCGAGTTCAAGATCTCACTCTACTCAATCTTATATGCAATCTAGAATTTCCTCTCCCGAGTTCAATCCTAGATTCGTCGATAGATTCAATTGGTGATCAATCAATCAAATAATTAAGCGCAATATTGAATAAATAAACCAATGTGATAAAATAATAAGAACAATTCAAGCTTCAAACTACAACGTTCATGCAACACCGAAAAATCAAGAACTAATAAACTATGAGATTAAAAGAAGAGAAGAAGAAGAAGAAAACTAGCTAGAAGCATCCTCCAAGCGTGATGTGCTCTCCCCAGGTGTAAAGTATGACCCAAAAAATTCAGAAAATAACGTTTTCTCATGTATTTATACCAATTAGGTTCGGGCCTAGACGAAATCTCCCTTTTCTAGCCGAAATAGGAAAACTTGCAAACTTAGTGCTTTCCATACGTCACACTGTGTGTCGCCCAGTGCGTCACACTAATGCTTTTTCCCGTCAGACCTCAAAAAATCCAGTCTCTGAACTTTAGAAATTTCTAACAAAAATTTGCACTAATGTGTCACACAATGCTTCGCACGGTGCCTCGCACTAGTACATTTCTTCAGCAATTGTTTCTTCCTTGAATTTTGACGTCCAGAATTGATCCTCGACCCCCAAACACGACCCCAGGCTTAATCTCTTGGAATTTTATTTAGACTTCAAAGCTCCAAATAGCTCGAATTAGTTCCACAACATCTACATAACTCGGAATCACTCCTACCAGGCATAAAACACACAATAAGTGCAAAACACTAGCGATTAAACCTCAAACACAATAAAAGTGCAGTAAATTAGAACCCCACACTTAACCATTTCTCGTCCTCGAGCAATCAAACTACATTTTATAAAGACACAACCTTTTTAAACAATCCTCCTAACTCATTATACTAAGAATATTTAAAATAGACTAAGCACAATAAATGTAACATCATCACCTCAAGATTTGACTCACAAGCACCATGTATTTTTCACAACCCGCTCACTTACTCTAACGTAGAGGTCAAGCATTATATTTCCTTTATGAATCAAGTGCCCTTACACAACAAAAGAGGGTAGTTCCACACTCAATATAATTTAAGAACAATTAGGAACACAAGATAGAAAGAATTCTCTCATTCTCAAAAACAACATTCATATGCCACAAAAGATGCACCATAGGCTTGCCTGTAGTGTACTGCTCTAATAATCGAGCTCATTCAGTCTAATATCAAGAATGACTTTAATTGGTTGTAATGTAGGTTGCGGGACAGGTAGAATACATTTAGATATAAGAGTGACTACACATCCCTAAGCACTTTAATACATACACTTTAATATTTAAAACCCCACACTTATGTCAAATCATAACTCCACTTTCACATCAATATACATCAACTCCCTACTTCTTTAGACGTAATTACATCAAGAGTTACCACTTTCAAGGAATATTTTCCACAACAATACAACTGCTTTTTTTTTAAAACTCAAGTGGCTTTTACTTTTTCAAAAAAATGTACCTTTCTCCTTATTTCATTAGTTCCACTCAAAAGCCAAACCAACCACCCCACACTTTAACTTTTAAAAAGTTCATAACAATTCCAAGTGCTCATGAAAAGGTGAAGGTTCAAATAGATGGTTAATTCAGACAAATGGGTAAGACTTGTAATGTGGTTGCCAAAGAAAAAGGATTACACGCTCAAAGAGGTTGACTGCGATACATAATAATTAGGTGGGTAAAAGCATATAACTGGCTCAATAAAGAAATGCCTATATCACTTCCTAGACTGACCAAAACTACTAATTTGCTTTGCAAACACTCGGATCAAGTTCTAAACATCAAATTCAATGCACAGAATAACACACAAACTTCACACACACATGACACATAACTCACTCAGGATTGGTATCATCAAGACACTCTAGTCAAAGAAGTTAAGCAAAGCTAAGATCATACAATTTAAGGTACTTATACAAGAGTCAAAACTGAGCCCAAGCGTCACAACCAAAGTACTCACTATTCTCAAGGCATAACAAAGTCAAGAAATATTACTTCAGTTCCAATCACAGTACATTGGTTCCTACTCCTAAAAAATGAAACTAACTACACACGATTCAAACAAAACCCTTGGAAACAGAAAAACCAAGGGATAATTGCTACATTACTTATAAAGAAAATCTTTTTGTCTTTTTTCTTTCGACTTAAATCCCTCAAAAAAAATGTCTAGGAGATCCAACGTCAGGAAAAGTCCCAATTTTTCTACTTTATTTTCCTTTTTTTCAAAAACTACTGCACTAAGAACGAGTACTACAACTAAGCAAAGATATCATAGAAAATAAGCCACACAATCTCCTTATCCCTCACTTAAAATTGTGCAATGTCCTCAATGCACACTGAAAATAACAAGAGGGTAAAAGTGACTCCCTGGTAGGCTAAGGCCGAAGAATAAGCAACACACGGGTTACTCAGACTTCTCCCGATTGTTATCTTTTGTGCGGGCACCCCACAGTTAGTTCCAACCATAGCTTTTGCACATTTCTAATGGATTTGACTCTACGCTTCTGCTTGTATAAAACACAGAAACAATACTACCAAAATAATACAACAATAAATTAAAAGTAAAAAAAAATATATATATAAAAAAGTAGAATTGGGTTGCCTCCCAACAAGCACATTATTTATAGTCGCGCCACGACGCCATCACTTTAACCACTTTTCCTTCCACTTTGAGGATATGAATTGCGCCCCCAATTTTGCATCAATTTTTCTGTTACGTTCCTGGGGCGGTGGTGTGAAAATAAAGGAACCAAGCAATAGATATCGCATCTTGCACTTCTTGGCCTTGAAGTGAGGGATGTCATTTTGTCTTTGTGGTGTGGCAAATTTTAGAATATAAGGGTCTTCTTCTTCATCTATACATCTCTCCAAAGACTCGATCTCCATGTCTCCATCACACATAATGTAGAAAAATTATTAGAATGAGGACCAACACGCCCCAACACCAAAACTGTATTATTATTTACATCCTCAATAAGATATACTTCCTCAACCTCAATATCATCCACAAAAACATGGTCCAATGATTGGTATTCTCGTTTTAGCTCCTCAATTTTTCCTAGAAGATCTTTTTCAACTCCACACAACTCATCACTAAATTGTTGGGTGTTACACACATTAACCTTTGCACTCAATTGAGCCTCCAAGTCGCAAATAGAACTACCAAATTGGTCGATCTCTTGTCCAGTTCAGCTCTTCCTTCTATAAAGTGTTGTATCCCATTTGTAGTTTTCTCACGAAAACCTCCATATTCCTCTAGCAATTTCCTGTGCATATCAAGAATGCGAACATCGTGTTCCATATTATCCAATTCGTTACTCTTGTCAAACTCACAAGAATTATTAGAATCAACATAAGAAGGGATTGGAGTAGGATAACAACACTTAGGACAATTATTCCAATTACCACCACAAATAGTACATGATTGAGATGATGCACACAACTCGGTACTGGGAATATTTTTACAATATTGCCACAAGTGGGGTCCTTTACAATATGGACAAGGATCAAAAAAATAAGAATACTTACTATTTCACCACTTTTCGTTCAAAGATGCTATGTAAAAAAATAATAATACTAACTACGTTAAACTAAAATTAAAAAATTAAATAAATAAAAAGTAAAAATTAATCAAGTCGAAAGTTAATTTCTAATTCTCTGGCAACTGCGTCAAAAACTTGTTGCTCCCAAATGCACACGCAATTATACATGGTCGACAAGTAATATATGATTATAAGTCCAGATATCGTACCCACAGGGACTTGTGATTAACTATCAACTAAATTAAACTATGACAATTAATCTATTCAAGAGATTTTCTAAAGATTATTAACTACAACTAATCTAGAGTAGAAAACTATGATTAAAGGAAACAATTTGGCGAATATTAGAGACGAATTGTCACGACCCCAAATTTACACTGGCCGTGATGGCGCCTATCATGGTACTAGGCTAGCCAATTTACTGAACATAATACAAGGAACTTTCCATTTAAAGCAATAACACGATTTATCTTAACCTTACACGTTTAGTATTTCACAAATTCGGATAAGAAATGAAAACATCTGAACAAAATCCCTAAAACCCGGAGTCAACAGTCATGAGCAACTAAATGGAACACAGAATCTGACACAATTTCCTTAATACATCAAGTCTAGGAGAAATATAAATAGCGACAAAAATAAGAGGGAGAAGGGTGGGGCTGCGGACGCCGTGCAGCTACCTCACAGTCTCCGACAAAGCTCCACTGAGAAAAACCAAGTCTCACTCGATCCGGGCACCTGGATCTGCACACAAGGTGCAGGGAGTAACGTGAGTACACCAACTCAGTAAGTAACAAATATAAATAAGGACTTGAGTGTAGTGACGAGCTTTTAAAATCATGTAAAAATCATATAAGAAACATCAGTAGAAATCGATAAATCAAGTCAGGAATCTACGTTTCAAAAGTTTCATAAAACTCCAGTTTTCCCTTTTCAAATCTCATATAACACACTGGTTCAACATTTATCGTTTAGAGGCAAAAATGTAAAGAAGAGTGAAAACAGTAGTTACATAGCAAGTAAGCCCCTTGGGCACAATGTCACTCACAATATAAAGCCCCTCGGGAAAGCCTCTCAGTCACTCGTGACTCATCTTTCGTCAATCAGCACTCACCCTCGGCACTCACTCTCAATAGGTACCATATAATAATCGTTGCACGCGTACAACCCGATCCATAAATAGTCGACTGCGCTCACTTGGGGTGTACAGACTCCGAAGGGGCTCCTTCAGCCCAAGCGTTATATCGCTGCGGCGTGCAACCCGATCCAATATATATCGCTTCGGCGTTCAGCCCGATCCTATATATCTCGCTGCGGCATGCAGCCCGATCCAATATATATATATATATATATATATATATATATATATATATATATATATATATATATATATATATATATATATATATATATATATAGAACGCAGCGACGTGCAACCCGATCAGTCACTATCCTCACAAATCTGGCTCTCGACCTCGCTCCGTCATCATCCTCACAAGCCACTCGGGCAACTCACCACAAATCACGGGGACTCAGCCCAAAATATCTTTCATTTGTTTGAAAACAGGGTGATAAACATGAATGAAAAATAAACAAGTATAAATCATGAGTGAGATCATATTTTCTATCAAAACGGTGTGACAATAGTAGTAAAACACCCCTGAGGCTCCAAACAAGTCGGCACAAGGCCCCAAACATGGCATAACCCAAAATATAGTATAAATCTCTAAAGATACCGAATGTCATATGATTTCCAATCAAACACGCGGCTCAATAGTCTCTACGGGATGGAGCAAGTCACAATCCCTACCGGTGCACGCCCACATGCCCGTCACCTAACATGTGAGTCACCTCATTTATCAAAACAATACGAAATACCAGGGTTTCATACCCTCACATCTAGATTTACGTTCGTTACTTACCTCAAATCGGAAGAAAACTACTCCGCGATGCCTTTGCCCCTCGACTCGGCCTCAACGCGCTCCGAATCTATTCAAAATAGATTCATATCATCAAAATATGCAAAAGGGACAAAGCCCACTCGAAAATAACCAATTTACATCAAAAATCCCGAAATTGCCCAAACCCGACCCCGGGCCCATGCCTCCGATTCTGATAAAAATCACAAAACCAGAATCCTTACGCTCTCAGGAGCTCATGCATACAAAATACATCAAAATCAGACCCCAAATGGCCCCTCAGATCCCTAATTCATACTTTCAAATTTCAAGCCCTAACCTTCCAAATTTCTCCACTAAAACATGATTTAAACAATGGGATAATCGTCATAAACACAAGATACAAGGTCCATGTAGCTTACCTCACTGAATACACTTGATCCCACCTTGAAATCCCAGCTCCAAGCTCCAAAATCCGTAAAAAATGGTGAAGAAATGAGTGAAGATTCGCGAAGGCAACCTTATATAGGTTCTGCCCAGCAATCTCTCACCTGCGACCCTATGCCCGCACCTGCGGAAAATTCCTCACAGGTGCAGATTCTCACTTAAACAAAAAATCCGCATCTGCAGCCTTCTACACGCACCTGCAGGCCCGCAAGTGCGGGCCAACCTCCGCACCTGCGCTCCCAGTCCATGCTCCACATTTCCGCATCTGCGCAAGGTCTTCCGCACCTGTGGCTCCCCGTCCACAGGTGCGGCCACACCAGAAGGCCTGCACCAGCAGCCATTTGCTGCATTTTTCCAACTTCCAACCTTCAAAAATCATCCGAAATCAATCTCGAGCCCCTCGAGGCCTCAACCAAAAGTACCAACAAGTCATATATCAATATACCAACCTAGTCGAACCCTCGGAACACTCAAAATAACATCAAAACACAAAATCAAATCCAAATTCAAGACTAAGGATTTCTAAACTTCTGAAATTCGCCAACGATGCTGAAACCACTCAAACCACGTCCGAATGACCTGAAAATTTACACATACATCCCAAATGACACTGCAGACCTGTTCCAACTTCCGGAATTCCATTCCGCCCCCGATAGCTAATTTTCCATTGCCGGCCGGAAATTGCCAAAAATCCAATTTCGCTAATTCAAGCATAATTCTACTCCGGACCTCCGAATGACATTCTGAACACTATCCTAAGTCCCAAATCACCTAATGAAGCTATTCGAGCCACAAAAACCACATTCCGAGATAAATTACTTATAAGTCAACTTTCAGTTTACTTTTCCAACTAAATCACCAATCTAAGAGACCAAGTGTCTCATTTCTCTCCACAACCATTTCTACACTACTGGAAAATGAGGCTATTATAACAGCTGGTAAACCGTTGCAACAACTAGGTAAACCGTTGCAATAGGGTTATTGGGACGGTTTAGCAACCGTTACATACGCTGCCATGCCAATAGGCTTATAGTAACGGTTCGTGCTACGGTTATCAAAATCGTGCCTTAATGCGGTCTATTGCAACGGTTCTTCCTCTACCTGAAGCAATGATTATTTCTTTCCAGTTGCAACGGTTAACAACCATTACCATAGACTTTGTTACAACGGTTGAAAATCGTTACGATATAATTTAATGCAACGGTTATGTAAGTTATGGCCACGTTTATTCTAACGGTTTTATTACGCTACGGTAACAGTTTTATTTCTTTTGCAACGGTTTACATCTGTTACCATAGAGGTTATTACAACGGTTGACAACTGTTACCATATAATTTAATGCAACGGTTATGTAAGCTATGGCAACGTTTATTCTAACGGTTTCATTACGCTACGGTAACCGTTTTATTTCTTTTGCAACAATTTTAACTACCTATTTGTATCCGTTTGTTGCACATATTGGAATGGTTTGTAAGACCTAATGGAACGGTGTGAAAGACCTATGGAAAAGGTTCTTTTAGACCTATTGGAACAATTTGCAATACTTATTGGAACAGTTTGCAATACCTATTGGAACGGTTGTAGAAGAATATTATGCCCTATTGTAAATGAATATTTAGATATATAATAATTTGTAATAACCTGAAATTTATATAAATAAAAAGATAAAACACTTCATAGTCCATATTGTCTCCATAAAACCAAAATATTTTAACCCAATCACATAAGTTTTACATTTGAACACTTCAAGAGTTAGAGTAAGTTTCAAATGTTGATAACAAAAGATTCCTAGAACATAGACAACAATTCAAATGTTGATAGCAAAATATTCCTATAACATAGACAACAATTCAAAGTTCTTAAGTAAGGTCTAGATCTTCAGAATCTCCATGTTCCCTTTCTTCAACTGCTCCACCTACAAAAGAGGATAAATAAAGTCATTATCCTTAAAAGTATCATAAACATTTAGCAACAAATTCTTAGTATCAAACAAACTACATTCTCTCTTTGTCTCTCTGGTTAGACTATGAAAAAGACATTACTCACGAGTAACTTTTCATATTTAACTAGGTATATTAGAAAAGGGAAATTAATGCTTTCTTATTTTTTTCCTTCCTTTTTTGCCCTTGCCAATTCATGTCCCTAATGAATTGGGAGAGTAAAAATAATAAACTAATAGGAAAATGAACATTGGAAATTCCAATTCCTAGTTTTCAGTCATGAAATTGGTTTTTTGCTAGCTCTGATTCATATGCATTGCATTTATTTTACTTTTGCCTTTTGTATCAGTGTTTGTCTCTTCTATCTGCATGTTCAGTGTGTGTGTTTTTTAGTCAACCTCTTGCTCTGAATCTGTTTGCCAAAAATAGAAATCTTTGCTCTTTTTGGTATATAGCTACTGCCATATTCCAGCTATGCAGATCAACTTTTTCTTCTAAAAGAAATACTCCTAATCTGTATTCTTTGTATAAATTATACTATTAGTCATGCTTAAATTAAAGGTGCTTTCACTAATCATGAAATAATTTCCAACTCTAGGAAAAGATATATTTGTCCTTTAGTTCTTTTTGCAAAAAAAGTGAAGAGGCATTTTCTGATTTTTGAATTTTTCTTGACTGTTCTGCAGAAGCCTAACATCTAACTTTACAACTCTCTGAGGTTCCACCATTAATTAAGTCTTTCAGGTATATCTAAAAGGCTAAACAATATTTCACATTCAAGGAAACCAAAAGAAGAGGGAAACAATTCCCAATTTCCAGTCACATAAGGAAACTAAATTCTCATCCTATAAATTTAGTTGCAAAACTTCATGGTTCCTTACTTTTCATTCAACAATTACTCGATAGATTCGTAATGGCCCCACCTAGAACCAAACCAGCTACACTTAATTTCGAGAAACACTAATTCAGAATGGCGATGCTCTCACAAACAATAAAAACATTAACATTCAACAAACTACAGACAAGAAAAATATTCCAAAAGGGTGATGAAGTTGAAGTGCTATGTCTACTTTCCTACTACTGGGGATAAAATTTCATATCCTTCTCATGTGTTGAGATTTCATCAAGAATGGTCTAATGGAAAGTGGAATTATTCCAATAAAAGGGAGGATGTTGACTTATAGCAAACAAACAAACAAGATAGACGTACTGACCTTGATTATTACTCCCAGTAGATAGACGAGTGATTAGTTGCACAACAGCTTGTTGTGCAGAGGAAGCTTCTCCAGCTGAACGAGCATTGAAACCTAGCATGCTGGGATCAACCCGTAAATCAGGATTCAGATGCTTGAGTTGTGAAATGATGTTAACTGCAACTTGTAGTTCCATGGCATCTTTCTGTGCATTGAACTTTTCCTGCAATCGTTGTTGCATCCTTTCTTCCATTTCCTCCAATTTTTGCTGCATCACCTCATCAGTAGAACTTGAGAGTCCAAAATCTCCCACTTTTCTTTTTAAGGAAGTCTTGGTAACCCCATGTCCATACAATCTTAGGCGACCTGGATGCGCAGGTCCCATGACTGATACAAATGCATCAACTGATTTACTGCCATCTTCACTTTCTTGTGTTGATTGTATTCTTTCCATTTCAGCCTACAATACAAAATTGAGTCATTATTAAATCAGAAAGTAGATGACATTGAGTCAATAACTAAGAACAGACAAATGATAACAACAAACTTTAAATTATAGCTCGTACAATTTTATTAAGAGTATCCGCATATGAGGCCTTGTAAACTCGATCAGGTTTTCTTTTTCTTGTAGCCACAAAGATGTCCTTGCTTGATAGAGGCTCAGAAATTTCTTTCTTTTTTCTTGATTATATAAAAAGTGGTATAAATTTAATAAGTTCATATTTAAAATAATAAGAAGAAAGAAAATATCAAACCTCGCATATTCGAGCAAAATTTCTTTTTCCAGCAGTGTGTGGATATTTCAACTTTTGGCGATTCTCGGTATTGGTTTGGGACATTTTCTGCAAATCAGCCAATGACTACAGAGTTAAGTAATTTCTAATTAAACATAAACCAGACATTCTCAACAAATCATGGGATATTACTTAGTTTTACCTTGTAGGCATCAGAGCTCCAATATTTTTAAGAAGATCCCTAAATTGATATTCAGGAACATCAACCGGCCTTTTCTCCATTCGAAGCTCGTCATTCCCATAGGCTTTATAAATGTCGTTACATAATTGATTCTTATACTTTCTCCAAGCATTTCCAATTGATTCAAAAACCCACATTTTTGAAGCATCGAGAATGTCATATTTTCCCTACAAAGTTGGTACAATTAGGTAAGTGTAAAAATTTGAAATATCTACACAGACTATTGCGAACTTCAAACCTTGATATATTTCTACATGTCTTCTTTTGTTTGAAATTTCCTCCAATCAAACACATTAAGAGGACAAAAGGTCGCATTCCTTGCCAATGTGCCGATGAAGCTACCCAGCTCTGCTACAACATCAGCAGTAGGACCTATGGGTTGATTTCTCTCGTTTAGCACAATTAGCTTGTGCTCTTTACTACCATGAACACTTGGCATCAGGGTTTTTCCTCTTCTTTTTTTTTTCGGCAGAAGGACCGGCATTAATATTAAATAAGAATAATCACCAAAAGCCAATATTGTTTGTTAATTTAAAGAAATGAATTTTATATGTTCTTGCCTTATTCCTCGGATTGCCCGTTTGTTTCATGATCGAAAGAATCCTCAAATTGTTCATGTATAGTTTGTGCTGGAGGAGAAGCAACAGGTTCACTTGCTCATGTATATTTTGTGCTGGAGGAGAAGCAAAAGGCAGAGGTAGTTGCAACAATTGTTCTTGTACTTGCTCCTAATTGTGGAGGTTGTTTTTCAATTGAATTCAGCTGATTCTTGTCATTTGGACTTGTAGCTTGAACAATTCTTTTTGTTTTCAACGATGAAACCTTTTGGTTCACCAAAGATGCAAGTGATCCGGCTGCAATGCAATTTTTAGCCTTTTTGTTTTTACTTGAGTGCCCTTCCCGACTCATGACTATTCAAATTCCTGTCAAAATCAGAAAATTAAATAAGAAATAAATTATCAATTAGTTAGACATCAAAACTNACCTTTTTGTTTCTACTTGAGTGCCCTTCCCGACTCATGACTATTCAAATTCCTACCAAATTGAAGTTAGGTTAATGGAATTCTTTTCCCAGTTTGAAATATACACTTGAAGAAAGTCAATATCTTGAAAATAAAGATGTAGTTGTCTATTATCATGTCACTGTTAAGCATTTATCAGCAATATCAAAATAAATGTAGAACAACTGATTATAGATTAACTGTATATAAATGTTCATCAAAGAAACAGTATTGAGGTGCTTAGCTAGTGACAACTCAGGAAAAGTCTCAACTGACAGGTAGACCTGTCGAATAATATATCCAGAGCAGCTAAAGAGCTGCTGCAAGTATTTGATTAGTAGCATCAACAGATGAATCTTGCTTAGTATTTGATTAGAGTAGTGTAAACAGTTTTATTGATGAAATTCATGGGTCAACTGATTGTACAAAACTGGGCTGCATTACTCAACTCATGCAAGGACTTAAACAAGTACAACCGGATGGTGAAACTCAGTTTATTGAAGTTTTCACAACCTGGATATAATTCTTGTTTCCCTTCCTCTAATAATTTAAAAAATCTCTTAGCATCTTCAGATAGAGCCTCTCTCATCCCTTCTTCTTGTACCGTCTCACCTTCTACTTTCTGAATGTATCATGAAGTAATCCATCAATATCATCATGGATGTTAGAAGCTTCATCATTATTTCTTTAACTAGGTGTAATTCTAGAGGAAAATCCTTCACCATGAAAAACCCATTTGGTGTAACCATCAACAAAGCCATTAACGACCAACTGATACTCGGCCACATTTCTATAATGCCAATAGCGATTAATGTACTTTTTGCAAGGGCATAATATTTCATTTCCTTGGGAAGCTCGTTCAAATGCCTTATCAAGAAAATCATTCACTCCGCGGATATACTCATCCGTCCATCTTAAAAGATTCATCCAACTTTTATCTACTTTATCCATGAGAATCCTAATGACAAAAGTAAATCAGGAATTAACTCAATAAACCAAGGTACATACTAATTTGACTTTGACCAAAGCTTAAAGGGGATGAACTCAAGGAATTATAAATAGTAAAGCAATTCTTTCGTTGAGAAAGATCTATAAAATCATTAGAAAAGAGATTTGTTCTTAGTATCAACGAAAGTTCAAAATAAACCACAAAAGGTGTTCACATGGAACATTTTCTAAGTACAACAACCACAACAACAATATACCCAATATTATCCCAGACCACGGGGTCTGGGAAGATTTTCACTGATCAAAGATCTTAAGCAAAATACGTATCCATCAATTTCTAGCAAGCCTATACAAATAAAATCTTGTCGCAATAAGCCGACACACTAGAAAGAAAAGGGAACTAAACAAGAAATAGAAATGAATAAAGAAAATACAATAAGTACATTTGTTTTGAATGAAGTTCTTCCGAGAGGAGTTATACTGAAGAGAAAAAGTCCTAACTCGTTTTTTCTTGACATGAGTTACATACAGAAGTTTGCCACTAGCCTACTTTATATTGATAGAAAGTTTGTTGACTTCTTCCAGAGGCTGAAATGTAAATTCCCAAGAAAAATTGACTTCTCAAACACCTAGAACCAATTTAATATATTCTATAGAGATATTTGAACTAAGGGTATATCAACATATATACAAAACCAACAATACACTTACTTAACACAAAAAAAAAAGGAATCTACTTACACAGAACCAATGACTTCAAGCCAACAACACAAAATATGGAATCATACTTTTCAAGTCGCATTTTAAATTATCAAGATGCTTGTGCTATAAAACACTCTTCTGTAATAATCATTTCAAGCAACACTGCAAAGTAGTAAATTATATAACTTTTTTTCCTTTACGTTTTATTTTGTTGCAATTTCCGTTACATTTTGTGTATATCTGTCAATGGAACATAGGAATTAGCAATGAAGTTGGATCCCTAGAAACTACACAGAATGCTTCCCTTTTCTAACCTTTCCAGCTCATTTCGTTTCTAACCTTTCCCTTTTTTATTCCACTCTAATTATATATACATCAGTACTACTCCATATGAGCAATAGGTGTTGGTTTAATACGGGAAGAAGGTGGTCTTTACATGGTGCTTTGGTGGAAGTTTTATGGCTGAAAGATGGTTCGGATTTTGGTCGGAGATAGAGCTAGATCGGAGACGCCTCAGAGGGGATTTAGGGGTTTTGGGACTTTGGGGATATCGACACTATAAATTAGAGACTTTTATATTTTATTTTTCTAATTAATTAAATAAAAAAAATATTTTGTTTGGCGCGTTTAATAAAATTTACGAGGGAATTTGATGAGGGAACAAAAACCGTTCCGTTACCAGTTTTCCCAAAACTTCTGTTCTAACGGTCCAGTTAAAAAGTACTATAGGAACGGTTTACATTTAATGGTAACAGTTTTATATTAAAAGTGTGTTGTTATCATCCACACTCTACTGGAACAGTTATAACCGTGGATATATAGGGTCTATAGCAACGGTTCTATAACCGTTGCGAAAAAACTGTTGCAATAGGCTCATTTTCTGGTAGTGCTAACCCGAACCAATCAACCCAACGCAACACAAAAGAGCTGAACCAAACAATGAAGCAGAAATGGGAAAACAGGGCTAAACTCTCGGAACGACCGGCCGGGTCGTTACACGAATTCAATGAAAGACGATATTCTAGAGCTATGGGTTGGCTAACAATCCCGTTGAGTTTTTCACTTAAATTGTCTAATTAATTTATCTAGTTTATTGATTGACAGGGTTAATATTACTCGTAGCCTTCTCCCAAAGTACTACTCATTTATTCAAGCTAACCTAACACCTATATTCCTATGGAATTAGAATTAACAAGAACCCATTAATAATTCCTGTATAGTTACCAAGCAAGGCGATTAGGTATATTCCTATCCTCGCCGCAAATCCGTTATCGATGCTCGAGTTAAAGATCTCGCTCTACTCAATCTTATATGCAATCTAGAATTTCCTCTCCCGAGTTCAATCCTAGATTCATAGATAGTATTCAGTCGGTGATCAAGAAATCAAATAATTAAGCACAATATTGAATAAATAAACCAATGTGATAAAATATTAAGAATAATTCAAGCTTCAAACTGCAACGTTCATGCAACACCCAAAACTCAAGAACTAATAAACTATGACATTACAAGAATATAAGAAGAAAACTAGTTAGAAGCATACTTTAAGCATGGTGTGATCTCCCCAAGTCTAAAGTATGTCCGAAAAAATCCCGAAAATAACATTTTTCAATGTATTTATGCCAAGTAGGGTTGGCCCAAGACGAAATCTCCCTTTCCTAGCCGAAATAGGAAAACTTGCAAACTTAGTGCTTTCCATGCGTCGCGCTGTGTGTCACCCAGTGCGTCGCACTAATGATTTTTTCCGTCATACCACAAAAACTCCAGTCTCTGAACTTTGGAAATTTCTAACAAAAATTTGCACTAATGCGTCGCACGGTGCCTTGCACTAGTGCATTTCTTCAGCAGTTGCTTCTTCCTTGAATTTTGACATCCAAAATTGACCCTCGACCCCCGAACACAATCCCGACTTAATCCCTTGGACTTTTACTAAGACTTTAAAGCTCCAAATAGCTCAAATTAGTTGTACAATATCTACATAACTTGAAATCACTCCTACCAGGCATAAAACACACAATAAGTGCAAAACACTAGCGATTAAACCTCAAACACAAAGTTTAATAAATTAGAGTGCATAAGCGACTAAAATACGTAGTGATATCCTACCATCAACACCCCACACTTAAACCGTTACTCGTCCTCGAGCAATCAAACTACACTTTATATAGACACAACCTTTTTAAACAATCCTCCTAATTCATTACACTAAGAATATTTAAAATAGACTAAGCACAATAGTGTAACATCATCACCTAAAGATTTGACTCACAAGCACCATGTATTTTTCACAACCCGCTCACTTACTCTAACGTAGAGGTCAAGCATTATCTTACCTTTATGAATCAAGTGCCCTCACACAACAAAAGAGGGTAGTTCCACACTCAATAAAATTTAAGAACAATTAGGAACTCAAGATAGAAATAATTCTCTCTCTCAGAAACAACATTCATATGCCACAAAAGATGCACCATACGCTTGCCCATAGTGTACTGCTCTACTAATCTAGCTCATTCAGTGTATGATCAAGTAGGACTTTAATTGGTTGTAATGTAGGTTGCGCGACCGGTAGCATAAATTTAGATATAAAAGGGACTACACCTCCCTAAGCACTTTAATACATACACTTTAACATTTAAAACCCCACACTTATGTCAAACCATAAGTCCACCTTCAAATCAGTATACATCAACTCCCTACTTCTTTAAGCATAATTACATCAAGAGTTACCACTTTCAAGGAATATTTTTCACAACAATACAACTATTTTTCTTTCTTTTCTTTTGCAATTCAAGTGGTTCTTACTTTTTCAAAACATTATACCTTTCTCCTTATTTCATTAGTTCCACTCAAAAGCCAAAACAACCACCCCAAACTTTAATTTTTACAAAGTTCATAACAATTCTAAGTGCTCATGAGGGGTGAAAAGGTTCAAATAGATGGTTAATTCAAACAAATGGGTAAGACTTGTAATGTGGTTTTCGAAGAAAAAGGATTACGGGCTCAAAGGGGTTAACTACGATACATAACAATTAGGTGGGTAAAAGCATATAACTGGCTCAACAAAGAAATGCCTATATCACTTCCTAAACTGACCGAAACTACTAATTCACTTCACAAACACACGAGGCAAGTTCTAGACATAATATGCAATGCAAAGAATAACACACAAACTTCACAAACACATGGCACATAACTCACTCAGTATTGGACTCATCAAGACACTCTAGTCAAAGCAGTTAAGAAAATCTAAGATCATACAATTTAAGGTACTTATACAAGAGTCAAAACTGAGCCCAAGCGTCACAACCAAAATACTCACTATTCTCAAGGCATAACAAAGCCAAGAGATATTGCTTCAATTCCAATCACAACACATTGGCTCCTACTCCTGTAAAATGAAACTAACTACACCTGATTCAAACAAAACCCAAGGAAAAAAGAAAAACCAAGGGGTAATTGCTACACTACCTACAAAGAAAATCTTTTTGTATTTTTTCTTTCGACTTAAATCCCTCAAGAAAACTGTCTAGGAGATCCAACGTCGGGAAAAGTCCCCATTTTTCTTCTCTTTTTTTTCTTTTTTTTTTCAAAAACTATTACACTAAGAACGAGTACTACAACTAAGCAAAGATAGCACAAAAAATAACCCAGACAATCTCCTCATCCCTCACTTAAAATTGTACAATGTCCTTAATGCACATTAAAAATAACAAGCGGGTAAACGAGACTCCCTGGTAGGCCAAAGGCCGAAGAATAAGCAGCTCACGGGATGCTCAGACTTCTCCCGATTGTTATCTTTTGTGCGGGCACCCCACACTTAGCTCCAACCATCGCTTTTGCACATATCTAATGGATTTGACTCGATGCTCCTACTTGTATAAAACACAGAAACAATACTACCAAAATAATACAATAATATATTTAAAAAATAAACAAAATAAAAAGGAAAATTGGAATTGGGTTGCCTCCCAACAAGCGCATTGATTATAATCGCGGCACGACGCCATCACTTTCACCAATTTTCTTTCCACTTTGAGGATATGAATTTCTCCCCCACTTTGAGGCACAGTGATGGCTGCTGCAAATCCTACTATTGCTCTTAAGGATGCAACAAATGTGCATGAATTTGCAGTTTCTTTCATCCATTTTTCTCCTTCTTTGACAAATTCCTTGTGTTCCTCGGTGAACACCATTTTTGGTGTTTTTCCATATGAGTTTCTATTTGTCCTCAAAGTTGGATGAACAAACCTTTCCACTTCCTGCATACACGTAAATTCATGTACTCATTTAATGGTAGTGTTGGAGCAATCATAGAATGACAAAATTTACACATAATAGTGCACTAAGCTCTCTCTATGTGCGGGATCGGGGGAAGGGCCTAACCACAAGGGTCTATTATACACAGTCTTACCCTGCATTTCTGCAAGAGGCTATTTCCACGACTTGAACCCATGACCAGTTACGCCAAAACTCCCTTTCATAATTTAGATGATAGAAGAACTTTAGATTATTTTGTTGGCGGTGGTGTGAAAATAAAGGAACCAAGCAATAGATATCGCATCTTGCACTTCTTGGCCTTTAAGTGAGGGATGTCATTTTGTCTTTCTGGTGTGGAAAATTTTAGAATATAATGGTCTTGTTCTTCATCTATACATCTCTACAAAGGCTCGATCTTCATGTCTCCATCCAAACATAATGTAGAAAAATGATTAGAATGAGGACCAACATGCCCCATGTTGCTCCCAAATACACACACAAGTATACGTGGTCGTACAAGTAATAAAATGATAAGTCGAGTGTCGAACCCACAGAAACTTGTATAAACTACTCACTAAATTAATAAAATTGTTATTCAATCAAGCCAAGTTCAAAATCCAAGAGTATGATTATATTATACTATGATCCTAAGTAATGACTAAATTATCAAGTAACGAGTTTATTGTTGTGTATTCAGTAGAGACAAATATTCCAGGGTTGTGATCGATTCACCATTCATATTGTGTTCTAATTAACTCTCCCTTTCATACAATTCACGCATGGTTTCTAATTAATAGATAATTGTTCTCAGAGCCTTCTCCCTAAATACTACTCGCCTCTTCGAAATAGATTAACGCCTATATTCCTATGAAATTAATCTATTAAGAATGCATTAAGATTACGATATTTAATTAAGCACGGTGACTAGGTATATTCCTATCCTAACCACAAATCCTCTCCCCCTAAGAGTTAAGATCGCGCTCTCTTCAATTCTTCTCTAATCTATACACGGCTTTCCCAAGCAAAGCATAGATAGTAAATAGAACCTAACTGTTGGCCAAACAATTAAGCAATTAATCACAAAATTGAAGAAACAACCATATATTGGTGAATTATAATCAAGGTCAAGCTAACTTTAAACAACAATATTCTTGGCTAAATCCCAACCCCAGAACAATGAGTTTTTAGCCACTCATGATGTAATCAAAAAATTTCATAAGTGTTGAATAATTGAAAATACTGGAAAAAGATGAAGAAAATCGAGATCTCTACGCTTCCTAACGTTCTCGTGTGTGTTTTTCCCCAAAGTGGCGTCCTCTCCCTCAAAAATATGTTTAGTCTTGCTTTTATACGTGTTGGATAGGTCTAGGGCCGAATTAACCGTGTCCCAGGAAAAATAGGAAGGATCTCCGCCACCGGCGCCCTGGACAGCACCAGGCGCCCCACCAGGGTGCTACCTCTAAAAATGATTCTGCCTCTAGTGCCACAGGTGGCTAAAGGCGCTGCTTGTGGCGTCCAACTGCAAGTTGCCCGATTTCGTTCGTTCTCGCTCTAATTTTGCACGTTTCGCCCCCAATTGCTCCCGAATCGTTCCTACACATAAAAACACTTCAAATTAATATAAATCATCACATTTAACATCCAAAATTCATGGGACAATCTACTACCCTCCAACACGTACAAGTTTATAAGGGAGCACTTTTTAGTTTTAATTACACACTTTACCCTTGACTATGATCGATACCGGTAATCAAGCATGAACATACAAAAATTCACATTCTTCTCTTTTTTTAAACATTCCCAAGTATAACAATTAAATCAATTATACCAACAACCTAATTGTAACGACCCGACCTCAAGAGTCGACTTGTAACCACTAAGTCCTACCAATTCACGCACTTACCCAACAAGAAAGTTTACAACATTACCAATCGTTTATGAGACCATGTGCCCTTACCAACAACAAAAGAGTGAATATAGAATAGTCCACACATTCAAATATGATTTTTGAATATAAATTGAGGACATCACACAATTGAACAAAATTTCACTCACTCTCACAATGAATTCATATGCAACTCGTGATTGTACCATAAGCTTGCCCGTAGTGTAGATCTCTACTAATTTAAGCTTGCCAAATCTAGGATCAATTAGGACTTTAAGGTTGTAATTTAGGCTAAGGGACATGTATGATTTATTTAGTAATAGTGACTAACCCTCCTAAGCACTTTAATACACACACTCGCAACTCAAACACATATTCTTCTCAACCAATTCACTTGCCACAAACCATATACAACATAGCCCTTTTTCAATTAAGTACTTCTATACTCCCACTAGCATAATTTAATAAGAACTGGAGGTGTGTGTTTTTCTCTACATACTTTAACTATCATTTTCTTTTCTTTTCTTTTTCTTCTTTTCCTTTTTTTCTTTACACACACTCCATACATTAAGGTTCATCGGCCAATGACTTTTGATTTCAACTTTAGTGCACCAACGGGCCTTTCCGTGGCTCCACTCAAAAAATAATCCCCAATATCTCACCTTACTTCTTTTAGCGACTAAGTGCCTTAGGAGGTAAAGATTCAACAATCTAAAATTAAGAACAAAATAGGGGTACGACTTCTGATGTGGGTGCCAAAGAAAAGGTCTATAGGCTCAAAGGGGCTAGCACGGAAAATTTTATTTTATTTATGTGACAAGCACATCCATGATCGAGAAGGAAAATGCCTACGTCATCTCCTAGATTATCATGACTTACAATTTCGCTTCGATTAACACATGGGGCAAGTTCTAGACTACACAGGATAACATAGAATATCACTAAGCCTCACACACACATTGCACATGACTCAATCACGACGGTTTTGTTCAACACTCAAGTAAATCAAGCACACATAATTGAGAAAATTAAGCAATATTACACTATGTGGCATACAATTCAAACAACTGAGCTAAGGTGTCACAAAATAGGCTATTTCTCTTTTACTTAGGCTTCACAGGCCAAACCATATACAAGGGAAAACAGAATGTATGTCATAACCTAATGTGCCAGCACCAAACACGTCAATGAGTATTTCAAAATCACTCAGTTGCTTCCTACCTACTCCTAAAAAAACAAAATTAAACTACCCGGTTCGAGCTACACCCTTGGAAAATAACCGGTGCCCAAAGAAAAATCAAGGGATACTACCTAGCTATCCTAAAAAAAAATCTTTTTGGTATTTTTAATCGGACTTCATCCCTCAAGAAAATTATCCAAAAGATCCATCGTCGGGAAAAGTCCGAGCTTTTTCTATTTTGTTTTTTCAATTTTCGTTTTTTCCCCTTTTTTTTAACCTAGACTATGTCTACTAAGAGTTCTAAAAGAAAAACTTAATAATATAAAAAAAACAATTTTATACAATTATACTTTGGAAAGTAGTTTCCCCACCCCACACTTATATTATGCATAGTACTCGATGCATGGTCACTGTCGCGCCCCCTCTCTTCTCCCTCTCCTTTAGGATTGGTCAGGGTATTCGACATTATTGGTACAACTTGTTTCCTTTTGGGAAAGGTTTAAGGAATTGAAGAGTCGCCACCTAACGAATTAAGGTGCGTTAGGGAACCTACTAAGGGTCATTTACAAACACAGATTGGATAACCAAAGATAGGGTAAGGGCTTGAAATTACTTCAAGGGGAAGGTGTTAGGCACCCCTTGAAGTCCACAACTGTGGTTCCCGGCCAAACAAATTTTGTGAATTTTAAAACAGGTAGCACATAAGCAATAAAAGCACATAGGTAAACAAATAGCTTTTTGAGAAGATTCGAAGTCTAAGCACACATATGTGCTAAAGATAGGGGGTCCTAGGTTGTTTATCCTATATGATCATATACATGCAATTCTCGGTAATCACTCCTTAATGAGGGGCTACATGTTGCATTAGCGCACATGTCATCATATCCGTGTCTACCCTTTCCCAACCCTTAGTGGTTATTAAGTGAGTTTATTTATCAACCTCTATGCGTGTTGTTACCAGTACCTTCTTAATAGTCCTGGAGGAGATTAGGACCTCTACCTATAGGCAGTTCTAGACAGACCCCTAAGGTTTAAAAAGAGAAAATACTAGGCGACAGACAAGAACAAATATGACTTTAGAAGATAAAGGTATGAAAGAGCAATTAAGAGGCTCATATTTACCTCCACAGATAATGCATGTAATCAGCACGACTCAAAACACAAACAAGGGCAGTATTATTTAACAGGATCCTAAAACATGATGTCTAAGTGAATATCAAAACACAGAAGATATGATGTTTCAATTTTACAAACTCAGAAGCAGGGGCCCTAATCAGTTTGCCTACTGATTTCTAAGCATGTTAACCATTAAGCAGTAAACACAAAAGCAACAGTTTTCCAGTTTTATAAAGGTTGGTTACCTAAGGCTTGCCTAGGCGTGGGGGGGGGGGATGCACAATAGCTACCTGAATTATTAAAACAGTTTAGAAGTTGTTTGACCTAAAGCATGTTGTTCTAAGTGTTGCAAAGGCACAGGGGTTATTACTAGTTTTACTAACACAGGATAATCATATGTGAGACTGTCTTATGTCCCTTTTTCATGCATCAGTAGTTTAGCTAGGTGTGACTTAGTGAGATCCTAAAACATATATAGTATGGACATTATAAGATGCAGAATGATTTATATGCAAAATTCCTAAAAAAGCATGATTTCTAGATACATAGAAAGTTACAACATGATTTCAGAATATGCAGTAGCAACAATTTTCATGTTAATGTTGTTATTTAGCCTAGAAGCGGGATTTCTAAGTGATGAAAATAAGGTCAAATGAGATGCTGAAACAGTAAACCTAAGAACATGATATCTAATGCATGAAATGCTTAGAATGTATTGGTCCTAAACATGGATTCTAACGCGCACATAGAAATGTAAGCCTAAGGCATGGTTTCTACCCCATTGATATCGACAACAGACATGGCTACCCTCCCATTTTCACTATCAATCCGTAAAAACCTTTTTTTATCCATATCACTGCTTGAAGGATAAATTTCTGGAATTTATTGGCGTCTGAAACTCCAAGGAAACAAAGAAACTAACAGGTACTTTCCTTCTCTATAGTTGCTTATTTATTTCTCTATTTCTTCCCAGTATTATTCCCTATTTGTTTTTCCCCTTTTTGGATTTGTGGTCCTCTTTTTTAACTTCATCGATCTGTATTGATATAATGTGTAGATTTCATGGGGTCTGTTGTTTTGTTTAAGGAATGAATTTAAATTTATTTAATTTTTGTGATTTTGGGTGCATTGTTTTTGGAATCTTTATTAGTTTTCTTTTGTGCGGTATGAAGCTATGTAGTAAATAATTCCGATTTGAGAACATACACACAAACAACTACTCTTTCACTGAGAGCAGAAAGGTCCAATCTTTATGGGTTTTCTGAACTTAAAATAACAAATGTTGACTGAAAGGGATGCCTTTTAGGGAATGGTAAAGACATAAAAATGGGCAAGTACTACAGAAGAGAACAAAAAAAGACAAAAATGAAAGTGTGGGAAGTGGGTACCAGATAAAAAAAATTTTAGTAAGTTTTATGTATTGACTGTACTTACACAATCAATGCCTTTGATTATAGGTAAAACTTTGTAATAGATATAGTGTTTACAAACCATTGTGAATGACTTAAATAAATAGATAAAGAAAAATAAGAAGTTACACTATAGGGAGCCTGAAAACAGGCCCAGATTATCAGCACCTCAAATGACCAAATGTTTCCTAGCCTTTCTCATATCCAGGTGTGTCAGAGTTCCCTAAGGACCTCAAGGGATGCCGTGCAGTGCTCACACCCAGATTTCACAACCATAATTGAGTAAGTGCAGTGTGGAAGTGCCAACCCCAGTGCATCAGAGTTCAGAGGGATCTCATAGGAATCCCAAGGCAGTCATAAACTGGAGGGGCAGAACTTAAGGACCTAAGAGTAGAGTGAGAGTGCTTGACATAGTTTTGAAAACGTTTAACAGGAAAGCAGTATTTGAAAAAGAGACCTAGTTGAAGTATCTTTATAAAATAGGAGAATTGCTTAGTGAAACATCTTTTGAAAACAGTTGTGTAATTAAAACAAACAGCAGGTCAGTCAAACAAGTTCAACAATACTCAGAGAACAAACCTTCAAACAGGGATAACTGGGGATTAGGGACAAGTAGAATAGGTATGGTGAACACATAACAGACATGGGTCCTTGGTAATTAGTGCAAATAGTAAGACATAGATTCAGGAGTGCTAATTAAAACAAAGTCACAAAATCAGAAGTGCTAGTATAGGATTTCATACTAAACATGATTGAGCATAACATCAAGACAACTTAGGGTAACAAATCAATAGGTGCATACCAGAACAAGGCAACCAGTACACAAGCATCAAAACAGAGTAGAGTTACATTGAGACAGATTACATGTTTATAAGAACATGCTAACCCTAAAGAGGTAAGACATAACTAGAATACTAGATGAAGCAATGATGCAAGGAGGTCAATTACATATTGAACAACAAAACAATAGATAGAAAGAGATTAGGAACATGATAAACTGAAGCAGTAAAAGAAACATATTGGTTTTGGGACTTGAATTGAAAATCAGAACATACTAGTAAAGAGACAATAACCACAAAAGTGAAGGGACAGGAGATCACAATAGTTAGCCTTGGCTTGCAGCCGGCTAACTTAGAATAATAGTAAGTGACACAGAAAGAGATCAGAAAGCTTTGAGTGTGAGAGATAGAGTTTGAACTAGTGTGTTCGTGTATGTTCAATGTTCTCTTTGAGTGACTGTGTATATATATATAGTAGTTTGAAACTAGGTAGAATAAGGTAAGAATCACAATTAGGCAGTAAATTATGGAACTCAGAACCAATTAGAGTAAAATCAATGCAAGTACTCCCTTGATTAAGGGAGTCAACTTCAAACGGTAAGAACATGTAATAAATAAGGAAAGAAATCAATGTGTAACTGGAGCATAACAGATAAGGAAACAATTCAAGTAGTGCAAGTACAAAACATATAATTAGGACTAGTTACATAAGGTTCTAATTAATGAAATATCATAAGAATCAATTAAAAGTATAGTCAACCATAAAATAAGGCGAGAAAATAACTTAGAGGTCGAAAATCAGTAAAAGATATCATCACGGGAAATCAGTAAAAGGTGTTAATCACAGAGAATTAGTGATTCAAATAGGAACAATACTGATTAAAGGGAGAATTAACACAAAATATCTATGAACAAACGGAATAAACACATAATAGGCAAGAAGAGGTAAAGTAAGAATCACATAGCACCAGGGATTCAACTAGAGAAGATAGAACTGATTAGAGGAATTAACAGAATAAACATAATATTAGCGGAAGAAGCAAGAATCAGAAACCCTACTGAAAATAATAGGGTAAAATCACAGAAACTCGAAGTGTTCCTGCGAAACAAGCACACAAACATATTACCAAAGACGAACTCAGAATTATAAAAAGTGTTAAAACTAAGGGTTTATGATAACAAGTTATGACTAAAAATCAATTTTAACAAAAGGTCGTTTTAAACATCAGAGAACAACATTAAAATACCATAAATATATTTTGAAGAAAAGTTGTGGAAACCCTATGGAAAAATAAAGTGACGCTTTGAGAAATCGAAATGTTTTTCATGAAACAAACGAAAATAGCTCAGAAAGACCCCAGATCCGTTATAGATCTAAGAGGTACAGTAGAAGAGGTTAGGGTTTTCTAGAAAATAACCCAGAAATAGAGAGACACCTTAGAAACCCATAGGTTTAGCCGGAAAAAGGAAATATCTTACTCGATCGAGCCATGGTGGCCTGAGAATGGTGAGCACAGGCCCAGGGGTGAGTGGAATGGCCACTGGTCCCTTGAGGACCTCAAAGAAAGCAGGAATCTCGGCACATGAGAGCCATTAAAGCTGGAGGATGGTGGTAAGCCCCCATAGTCGACGGCATGAGAGCATCGGCGAGGGGGAATTAGGGTTAGGGAACAGAGCGTTTGAGAGAAGATGAGAGGAGATGACGGAGGAGTGTGAGAGGATAAATGAGAGAATGTGGGTTTGGTGGGGGGNTTATAGAAAGGGGGATCTGGTCCGTTGATCAAAAATTGATCAATGGTCAAGATTAAACAAGACATTAGGTCGAGGATTAATGGATTTGGGCTTGGGGTATTTGGGCTTGATTTAATCATGTTTGGGTTGGTTTAATAGGGAGTGATTAATCAATTTAGGCTAAAATTGAAATAGGCATGGGCTATTTGTTAAATACCTAGATAGTTTAATTAAAATAGTTTTATAAGGTAATTACTATTTATAAAAATGAATCATATGCATGGAAATATCTTTAAAATGGTTATTTGATATTTAAAAACATAGAAGGCTAATTTCTGGTAAAAAAATAGTATAAAATTACATGCTTAGGCTATAATTGCAAAGCTATTGCAATTATATCCAAAAGATGCCAATTTGGCCAATTATGAAATAATTTGATCTTATTAGGACCATAAACAATGAATTAAATCAAGAAATAACTTTGAAATCATTTGTGACGCGATTTTGTAATTATTTATTGGACATAAAATGCTAGATAAATTAGACAAAATATAGGAAAATTATGAAAAAAGTACCAATCGTTGTTAATGCATGATTTTGAAGGTACATATGCAATTTTAAAAATACTTTGGGAAAAATTAGGTATCAACAACTGCCCCTCTTTACCCGAAAAGGATGAAAGAGTTGTCAGGTAAATATAGATGGCCAATTTTGACCGAGCAAAACAGTTAGAGAGGTTTAGGCCGCGCTCCAGCTTCTGAGCTGCCTACATATTCCTGGTTTTACAGGAATCAGGCCGTATGTAGTTCCAGATTCATTGGAAAAGTATACTGATGAAGTTATCACAAGAGTGGACACAACATCTAGGGATGAGCGAATGAACGGCTTGCGGGATATCAGGTTTGATACGGTTGGGAGAATTGGAGCTGGATTGCTTCTGCTGGGATAGTCGTTGCTTGCCGGGTTACCTGCAAATAAAATCAATACAAGCGTATACTATGCATAAATTTAAACATGATGCAGGTTCCTGTTGGACTATGAAAGTTGTCTTTGGACGATTAGGGATGATGTCCTTAGATCATGATGTCCTGGGCCATAAATATCTTGATGAGAGATTGTAGGCCATGAAATGATGTTCTCGGGTCATGCAGATGGTGCCTCCGAACTATGATTCCTTTTAATAATGATATGAATTGAGAGAGATCCTCAGGCCATGACATGGTGCCTTCCGGCTATGAGGATGATATCGTTAGACTATGACGCCTTTGGACAGGTTGGCAATATTTCAGCCCATGATATGCAATAATATAATGCTGAAAAGACAGAGCTTAGTCTTGCGAATTGAAGGGCAGAGCTTAGCCCGAAAGAGAAGCGAAGTAGATAATGCTTGAGAGACAACGCTTAGTCTCGGTGAAAAAGTAAATTGGAGGAGGAGCTTAGCCTTATGCAGATAGGAAGGACAGCGGTTAGCCTTATGGAAAATGGAAGACATAGATTAGCCTTATGCAAGGGAAGGAAGGGGATTAGCCTTATAGAAATGGAAGGCAGAAGATTAGACTTATGCAAATGAAGGCAGAGATTAGCCTTGTGCAAGATGGAGACAGAGCTTAGCCTTATGCAAGTGAAGGCAGAGCTTAGCCTTATACAGATGGAAGGCAGATGATTAGCCTTATGCAAGGGAGACAGAGCTTAGTTTTATGCAGGAGGAAGGCAGATAATTAGCCTTATGCAAATGGAGGTAGAGCTTAACATCATGCAAAATGTGGGACAGATCTTAGTCCCGTTCAAGATGAAGGCAGGGCTTGGCCCTATGCAAAGGAACAAATAGAGAATGCTAGTAGGATTTCTTAGTTGGTAATAGGTTATGGTATTGCGATTGTTCTGAGAACTGTGACTATGGAGCATGTTCGTTCTTTTGTGCTGATAGTAAACTTAGCATTTGCAACTGTATTGAAGTTTTTGACTTCGAAACCTATTTGTTCTTTATTCCTACATCCAAAGAAAAATCATGAGTTCTATAGATGGGGAAGGTTGGTTCGTATCCCCGCTGGATTTTCTTGCTTCGTTCTACTTGGTCTGATGATCCTGTTTATGTCATCGGGGTAGCGTTTGCTAAACAGAGCTATATTTTGAAAACGTGCATAGTTTTATGAAGACATAGTAAACATATATTTTGAGAAATTTAGATGAACCGACGACCGTGACATGGTTCAAGACATTGCAACCACTCATGCTACGGAATTTTAAGGGTCCTCCTCAAAATTCTGCCCCAGTTAGATGGTTGATGATTCTGACCGTTGTACATGCTGAAAGCGAGTGAACTTGCTTCGGAATTTTGAGGATCCTTCTCAAAATTCTGCCCCAGTTCCCAATTGCGAAGGGAAAGGAGATTTTTATTGAACTATGACCGAACCCATAGGGCTGCCTACGTATCCCCTCTTAAACGGGAATCAGTTCAGGTGTATTCAATTTACATCATTGAAGAAAAGCATAGAAAGTTACACATAATATCGTTTGACTGCATCTGAATTGATTGGATTTGGCCAAACTTCTACGTCCATTTCTACAAGCATGAGGGCTCCTTCTGTCAATACTCGGTGAACCATATACGAACCTTGCCAGTTGGGAGAAAATCTCCCTTTGGCTTAATCTTGATGTGGAAAGATCTTTTTTAACACCAGTTGCCCCGATGTGAACTATCTTGGCTTGACTTTCTTGTTGAAGGCTCTGGACATTCTATTATAATAAAGTTGACCGTGAAATATTGCATTTATCCTTTTCCCATCTATGAGGGCCAACTGCTCGTACCGGCCTTTTATCCATTCTGCGTCGCTGAGCTGAGCTTCTTGTATGATTCTTAAGGAAGAGATCTCCATTTCAGCAGGAATAACAGCTTCCGTACCATAAACCAGTAAATAAGGAGTTGCCCCGATTGATGTGTGGACTGTGGTGCGGTATCCTAGTAAGGTGAATGATAACTTTTCATGCCACTGTTTGTGATTTTCTATCATCTTTCTCAATATCTTTTTGATGTTCTTATTGGCGGTTTCCACAGCTCCATTCATCTGTGGTCTATAGGCTGTGGAATTCTTGTGCTTGATTTTGAAAGTCTTGCACATGGCTTTCATCAGATCAGTGTTGAGATTGGAGCCGTTGTCGGTGATGATTGACTCTGGAACCCCGAACCGACAAATGATAGGGTTGTAGACAAAGTTTGCCACGACTTTCTTAGTCACTGCTTTGTAGGATGCCGCTTCGACCCATTTGGTGAAATAATCAATAGCTACTAAGATGAATCTGTGTCCATTTGAGGTGGTGGCTCTATCGGTCCAATGACTCCATTCCCCATGCAGCGAACGGCCAAGGTGAGCTTGTTGCATTGAGCTCATTTGGGGGTAGCTTTATCATATCTGCATGTACCTGACATCGATAGCATTTTCGGGCATACTGGATGCAGTCCGTTTCCATGGTCATCCAGAAGTAACCGACTCTAAGTATTTTCTTTGCCAAGACAAAACCATTCATATATGGGCTGCAGGTCCCAGCATGTATCTCTTCAAGTAGTCTGGAAGCTTCCTTTTTATCGACACATCTTAATAATCCCAAGTCAGGAGTTCTCCTGTATAGGTTTCCTCTGCTGAGAAAGAATTGTTGGACAATCTCCGGAGCGTGCATTTCTGAGTGTGATTTGCAAGCTCTGGGTACTCTCCCTTTGACAAGTATTCTCTGATGTCGTGGAACCATGGTCTTCCGTCTGCTTCTTCTTCAACATGGGTACAATATGTCGGTTGGTTATGGATCTTCACTAGAATAGGATCAATGAATTTCTTATCTGGGTGCTGTATCATGGATGATAGAGTGGCCAATGCATCGGCAAACTCGTTCTGAATTCTGGGGACGTCCCGAAATTCTGTCTTCGTGAACCTCTTTCTCAATTCCTGCACATGGTGCAGATATGGCAGTATCTTGGAATTCTTGGTAGCCATTCTCCTTGTACTTGGTGTATTAGCAAATCTGAGTCACCAATTACTAACAACTCCTGGATATTCATGTCAATGGCCATATTAAGCCCTAAGATGCAGGCTTCATATTCTGCCATATTGTTGGTGCAGGGAAATCTGAGTTTGGCAGATACCGGGTAATGTTGACCTGTTTCCGATACGAGGACAACTCTAATGCTACTCCCTTGAAATTGGATGCTCCGTCAAAGAACATTCTCCTACCGTCATAGGATTCTGCAATGTCTTCTCCTATGAATGATACTTCTTCATCAGGAAAATACGTTTTCAGGGGTTTGTATTCTCCTCCCACAGGATTCTCGGCAAGATGATTTGCCAATGCTTGCCCCTTGACCGCTTTCTGAGTCACATAAACAATGTCGAACTCACTCAGCAGGATTTGCCATTTGGCCAGCTTGCCAGTGGGCATGGGCTTCTAAAAGATATACTTTAAGGGATCCATCCTTGATATGAGATATGTTGTGTAGGCACAGAAGTAATGCCTCAGTTTCTGGACTACCCAGGTCAGAGCACAGCAGGTACGTTCCATTAGAGAATACCGTGCCTCATATGGAGTGAACTTCTTACTCAGGTAATAAATAACATGTTCCTTTCTTCCTGTCTCGTCATGCTGCCCCAGAACGTAGCCGAAAGCTTCATCTAATACCGCAAGGTAGAGTAGCAAGGGTCTACCTAGCTCTGGCATGACCAAAACTGGTGGCATTGACAAGTATTCCTTGATTCTGTCGAAATATTTCTGACAATCCTCGGTCCATTTGGTCGCAACATCTTTCTTTAGCATCTTGAAGATTGGTTCACATATAACTGTGGACTGGGCTATGAATCGGCTGATGTAGTTAAGGCGTTCAAGGAAACTCATCACATCTTTCTTTTTCTTTGGAAGTGGTAACTCTTGGATGGCTTTGACCTTTGATGGGTCCAATTCTATACCTCGGAGGCTGACTATGAACCCAAGCAATTTCCCAGCAGGAACCCCGAACTCACACTTCGCGGGGTTTAATTTCAAGTTGTACTTACGCAGCCTGTCAAAGAACTTTCTCAAATCTACTGTATGGTCGTTGGCTATTTTGGACTTGATGATGACATCATCCACATACACCTCGATTTCTTTGTGTATCATGTCATGGAAGATAGTGGTCATAGCTCTCATATAGGTGGCCCCAGCATTCTTTAGGACGAATGGCATCATCTTATAACAGTAGACTCCCCACGGTGTAATGAAAGTCATTTTCTCAGCGTCTTCCTCCTCCATACAAATCTGATGGTAACCAGCAAAGCAATCCACGAATGACTGAAGCTCATGCTTGGCGCAATTGTCAATCCGGATGTGTATGTTCGGGAGAGGGAAATAATCCTTCGGACTGGCCCGATTGAGATCCCTGTAGTCGACACAAACCCTGACCTTTCCATATTTCTTGGGCACTGGCACAATGTTGGCTAACCATGTCGGATATTCAACTACCTTGAGAACCTTGGCGTTGATTTGCTTCGTAACTTGCTCTTTGATTTTCAGACTCATACCAGGCTTGAACTTTCTGAGCTTTTGCTTTACCGGCAGGCACATTGGATTGGTCGGCAGCTTGTGAGCCACAATGGACGCACTTAGAACAGTCATGTCATCGTACGACTATGCAAATATGTCTTCATATTCTTTCAAGAATTGTGTGTATTCCACTTTCTCTGATGGCGATAAATGAATGCTGATGCGAGTTTCTTTGACAGTTTCTGAATCTCCCAGGTTGATTATCTCGGTTTCGTCCAGATTGGACTTAGGCTTGTTTTCAAAATCCTCAACTTCTCTGATAATTTTATCGGGTATGACATCCTCTTCTTCTGAATCACTGTCCTTTTGTTGCGTTGTCTCATTGCATGTCACAGTCATTGGTTCATAAAGACAGGAAATAGTGATGATGTATAGATAAAATAATGAGAGAAATGATAATAAATAAATACAGATTCGTTGAAACGTAAAAGTGATTTTCGAATGTTTTGGAACATTGGAGGTTTTATTGGAAAATGCGAAAATGGAAAAGGCAAAAAGGAAATCATTAGCAAAAATGAAATAAACAATGCTTGTTCAGCCTTGCTACCCCGGGACTCGTCGAGCCCTGGATCTTGTGTGATATGATGATGATGCCAGAATGCACAAACCAACCTTTGGAGAGGGGAATAATCAAAAAGAAAGAAATAAAAAACAAAAGGTAGCCAAGTCAGTGAGGATCATGAGAAAATATTGCAGTATTTAAATACACATTTCTGGAATATAAAAGTGTGTCCTAATTTGGGAGCCTCGTTGTGCCCGAGGTAGGCCTAGCGACAAGTTGATTTGGAGAACTTAGATGCCAATAATTGCCTCACTTTGTTAATATAAAAAAAACAGACATGTCCCAAAATGACACTAAGATAATAAAAGATAAGTCACTATTGGCACTTGGCCTTATTACATTTAGGAAAAAGCAGGTAAATCTAATATACTTGATCCTAGAAGGACCTTCTCCGGGCTTAATATTTTTGACATATTTTAGATCATGCCGAGCCTGGAGACTTCATGCCTCATTTTCTGTAAAACAAATAAAGTTAGACCATTACCCCCGCCAGACTCGACTATTTATACACTTATGATTAGCATAAAGACATTTAGTTCTCCAAATAAATGCACAAAAAGTGATTGCATCCGTTGGGATTATGAAAAACCCGGTGGACTTTTGGATAAGGCTGTCTTAAAGGGTTATTGTGCGGACGACACATTAACCCGGCTAGGTTTGAACATGATGCATGTACAATATAACAAAGTAAGGTTTCTATGGGATTTTAGATTGGTACCCTCAAGCGGACAACTTGAGGGGGAAAGGAACGAAACCATCGACTGCACCACTGATCGACTAGTTTTGCCGCAAATAAGCCTTTCCAAATTTAGGGGTGATATAAAATGAAAGAGCGCAACCACTCATCAAGAGTTGCTATAGGATTTGTATAGGCACGAGTGGAATATGATGTTGAGCATGATTATGCAACAATAAATGAGCAATAAAAGCATGTTGTCATGTATTTGCACGTTATTAAAGCGGTAAATACAACAATTATGATTGAAAAGAAGTTACAAAGGAAAACAAAAGAAACATGTCAGTTTTGTTTTTGAAAAGAACAAGTACTTGAAAGAGATAAACAATTAATTTCACATAAAGGGGGAAAGGGAAAGGTCGCAAGTATTAACAAAGTAAAGACAAGTTCACAAAGCAGTTTGAAATGGTAAAAGCCTAGAAATATCCCCAGCAGAGTCGCCATGTTGTCACACCCCCCTCTCTTCTCCCTCTCCTTTCGGATCGGTCAAGGTATTCTACATTATTGGGACAACTCGTTTCCTTTTGGGAAAGGGGTAAGGAATTGAAGAGTCGCCACCAAACGAATTAAGGTGCGTTAGGGAACCTACTAAGGGTCATTTAAAAACACAGATTGGATAACCAGAGATAGAGTAAGGGCTTGAAATTACTTCAAGGGGAAAGTGTTAGGCACCCCTCGAAGTCCACAACTGTGGTTCCCGGCCAAACAAACTTTGTGAATCTTAAAACAGGTAGAACATAAGCAATAAAAGCACATAGGTAAACAAATAAAGGTTTTTGAGAAGATTCGAAGTCTAAGCACACATATGAGCTAAAGATAGGGGGTCCTAGGTTGTTAGCCTATAGGATCATATCCATGCAATGCCCGGTAATCACTCCTCAATGAGGGGCTACACATTGTATTAGCGCACAGGTCATCATATCCGTGTCTACCCTTTCCCACCCCTTAGTGGTTATTAAGCGAGTTTATTTATCGACCTCTATGCGTGCTGTTACCCGTCCCTTCTTAAGGGTCCTGGAGGAGATTAGGACCTCTACCTATAGGCAGTTCTAGACAGACCCCTAAGGTTTAAAAGGAGAAAATACTAGGCGACATACAAGAACAAATAAGACTTTAGCAGATAAAGGCAGGAAAAAGCAATTAAGAAGCTCAGATTTACCTCCACAGATAATGCATGTAATTAGCACGACTCAAAACACAAACAAGGGCAGTATTATTAAACAGGATCCTAATTTTGGAAGTAGGATTCTAGTTTTGGAAGCTTAAGCGGTGGGAATTTAGCCGAAATTTGACTTTTGCTTAAACAGCTCCAGAATGGATTTTGGGTGACTTCATCAACTTCTTATGGTGATTTTGGACTTAAGCGCATGTTCGATTTTGGATTTGGAAGTCTGTAGAACAATTCGGCGCATTTTGGCGAAAGCTGGAAAATAGAAGATTTTTGGAAAGTTTGACCGAGAGTTGACTTTTTGATATTGGGGTCGGAATCCGATTCTAAAAATTGGAACAACTCCATTATGTAAATGGAATGAATTTCGGACAAAGAGGGTTGCTAGAAATTTCTGTTGCAGAGCCGTTCGCCAGATATATCTAGTGCGTTGAGCCAAATTTGGAAGCTTATATCTCGCAATCTATAAAGAATCTGAAAATTATCAAAATATGAAAGTTATATCCCTTTGATTCTATTTTTCAAAAAGTTAAGCCATTCATAATTTGGATATTTGTACAGAAAGTTATGATGGATCGAATGAAGAATGGTAAAGCAATTTCGCCAGAAATTTTGCCTGAAATTTCTGATGCGTGGAGCCGACTTTAAATGCTTATATTTCGCAATCCATAAGGAATCAGAAAATTATCAAAACACAAAAGTTGTATCCCTTTGATTCTAGTTTCCATAAAGTTAAACCATTCATCATTTGAAAATTTATACATAAAGTTATGATCGATCGAATGAAGGTTGGTGCAAGCAAGTTCTGGTGTGGACTTTTCGTGACGGAAAATGGACGTTTAGTGACGGATGAGCAGAAACTTAAGGACCAAAATTAGTCATTCCTTCATTTCATTTTGGATTCTTGGAGCACGGTTCTTGGGCAATTTTTGGGCGATTTTCACGGGAAAACATTGGGGTAAGTATTCCTTATCCTATATTGATTATATTTCATGATTCCATACTCATTTACATTAAATTCGTGAATTTATGGAAGAAAAATCAAGATTTTTGCAAAATCTTCCAAAATTAAAAATTTAGGATTTGGAGGTCGAGTTGTTATCGGAATTTGATCATTTTAGTACAGTTGAACTCGTATCGAAATGGGTGTTCGGGTTTTGCGATATTTGTCGGGTTCCGAGGTGCGCTCCTGGAGGTCGAGTTTTGGGTCGATTTTTAGATTCTTATAAAGATTGAGACTTTATGATCCAGATTAATTGTTTCTTATAAGTTTTATTTGTGCTTTGAAGTTATTTTGGTTAGATTTGATCCGTCCGGAGGTCGTTTCACCAGAGAAGTTCATTTTAGAGTACCGCTTTGTCTTCTTTGAGGTAAGTATCTTGCCTAACCTTGTGTGGGGGAACTACCCCTTAGGATTTGAGTCTTCTATGTTGATTGTATTCCGTGTACGTGAGGTGACAAGTACGTACTCGGATTGATGTTGTGGAAATTGGCCTTTTAGGTTTTCCTAGGCTCTTGCATTCATTGAATATGTAGTTGTTCTTGTATGGTTACGTTCCTTAAATTACTAGACTCATCTTTACCGGCTTAATTAGAATTATTTGCTTCATGATTCACTCTTATTGATATTTGGTTCATATGTGCCTTAGTTGAGACTATTATATTTTCCGTTGCCATGTTGCCTTCTCCCTAACTGCTTATCCCTATTTGAAGTTGTAGATATTCATGTTTTGTAAATGTTCTGCCTTATTTGGAGTTATAATGATCTTCTCGTTGCCTAGATTTAGTTGAATTGGATGTACCCTTCCCGTAATTTGTCCAACCTTAGAAACCCCTTCAGAGGTTCTATTCCTTAGTAGACTTACCCTTAATTGGAATTATTGGACTCGTGTTTGGTTCTTGTTGTTGGACCGTACATTGTGGAACTATTGTTACATGTTACTTTCTTCCTTTTTGAGTTTTTCCTATCATGCCTAGTTTTTCCTTATTGGGGTTCTTCCCTATGAACTAGTTTACCTTTTTTCTTGTGATTGAAGGTTCTTGAGTTGATTTATTTACCGTATCTTGTATTATTATCATTATTGTTGTTGTACTTGTTGTGGTTATGCACGAGATTTTTGTCGTGCGGTTGTGGTTATTGTAATGAACAAGGTTTCTTTTGTGAGGTTGTTGATATGGGGATTTGCACGAGGTTTCTGTCGTGTCGTGATTACTATTGATATTGCACATGTGGCGTGACAAGGTGGTATGTATATGTGGGTTTTGCATGTGGAGAGACAAGGTGGGAACATGATTATGCGCATGTGGCGAGACAAGGCGGGCATATACTTTACTATCGCACACGTGGTGAGACAAGATGGGTTGTGTCAGGGATTTTTTTGTGATGACTTGCATTGGCCTGGGGGATTCTTGTTGTTGATGTTGTGTAATGATACACTTAACTGTGTGAGATTATTCTTGTGAAAGTTGTGAGAAAATATTTTTACGTATTGTCCTTTCCTTTTCTTATGCTTAGTGGCTGGTTTGAACTATGTTAGGATACCTGCACAAACATACACGTAGCTAAGCACTCTTATCGGATTAAGGAGCTTCCTTGTTATTGTTGAGTATAGATACCCTTGTTGTATTTGCCTTCTATGTGTGAATGACTCTAATTGGCACGTGAGTCGTCCGTGTAGTTATTAGGTGAAATGAGGGCACAAGGTGCCAAATGTTAGGGTTCAGATATTGGGACCTGTGAGTTGTGATTTGTCCGAGGTTCGGTACCTCGTGGAGTTGACTAAATTTGATGTAAAAGCAGTTGTAATTGCTGAGTTATTACTTTTCCTTGTTGTATATGTGATTCCGGATTTAGTTTGTGTTCCATTCATTATTTTGTGTTATTTCTTGGTATTCCACTGATACTTGTTGTTTCCTTCCTTATTGAATTTACTGTATTGTTAGCCATTGCATAGTGTTTATGTAGATATCATTTTCTATTGTTCCTATATTTATACTTTTTCAGTTCATTAGATCAGTAGGTGTCTTGACTAGTCCTCGTCACTACTTCACTGTGGTTAGTTTTGATACTTACTGGGCACCGCTGTGGTAAGCTCATACTACACTTCTACGCATTTTATTGCAGATTCTAGGTATGGTGTAGCTGGTTGATCGTTAGTTAGCAGTGTGGATTGCTTTTATGGAGACTCAAGGTAAAATCTGTTACAAGGTTCGCGAGTTTCGGAGTCACCGTCCTATTTTGTTCATACTCTATTTTATTTATTTCTGAACAGTTGTATTTAGAAGTTATAGAAAAATTCTGTTGAGCTTATGACTTGTACTATCGAGTTTTGGGAATATGTTTATTGTATAAAGAATTCATTCAGAAATTTCTAAATGTATTTATTATTGTTGTTATTTCGCAAAATATTAGGCTTACCTAGTCCTTAAGACTAGGTGCCATCACATTACCCAACGGAGAGGAATTTGGGTCGTGACAAGTTGGTATTAGAGCTCTAGGTTCACAGGTGCTACGAGTCATAAGCGAGTTTAATAGAATCTTTCGGATCGGTATGGAGACGTCTGTACTTATCTTCAAGAGGCTACGGAACTATTAGGACAATTTCACTTCCGTCATTCCCATCGTGTGAGTTTATTGATCTTGAGGTTTGAACTTTTATCACTCCATTCTCTCATAGATGGTGAGGACACGAGCTGCGGTTCCTGTTGACGTTACCCCCGGAGCAAATGCCACTAGGGGCAGAGGCTGAGGCTGACGAGGAGCACGTGTTGCGGCTAGGGCACCTACCAGAGCATCCGTTAAGGAGCCGACAGTAGTTTCTATTGGAGGTGACTGTTGTTACCCCCAGACTTTAGGAGACCTTGGCACAGTTCTTGAGTATGATTGGTACATTCACTCAAGCGGGATTGACTCCGGGTGGACCAGCTACTTCAAATACGGGGGAAGGACATTATACTCCCGCCACCCACACTCTAGAGCAGCAAGATCATGTTGGTTAGGTTTCAGGTGTCATGGCGACACAACATGTAGTCCTAGTTCAGCCCGTGGTTAAGGCAGCAACATCTGAGGAAGAACAGCTTAGACTTGAGAGGTACAAAAAGTACCACCCTCCTACCTTCGGTGGATTGGCGATAGATGATGCCTAGGGTTTTCTAGAGGAGTGTCACTGCATTCTTCGCACTATGAGTATTGTGGAGACGAGCGGGGTTGCTTTTGTTACGTTTCAGCTCAGGGGAGCGACTTATTAGTGGTGGGGGCGTATGAGTTGGATAGTTCGTCCGAGTCATCCTCATTTTCATAGGTTCAGTTTTCAGAGATGTTCCTGAGAGAGTTTGTACCTTAGTCCCTTCGAGATGTGTGGCGCACGGAGTTTGAGCAGTTACGCCAGGGCACTATGTCAGTATCATAGTATACATCAAATTCAGTGATTTGGCCAGACATGCACCTGCTTTGGTCGCTACAGTTAGAGAGCGTGTCCGTAGATTCATTGTGGGGATCACGCATGATATTCGATTCAGCATGGCTCGGGAGTTAGAGTCGGATGTTTCATTTCAACAGGTGGTAGGGATCGCTCGTAGAGTTGAGGGCATGTGGGATCAGGAGAGAGGCGACAAGCGGGGCTATAAGAGAGAGGACATGAGAGGCTATGAGAGGCTATGAGAGAGAGGAAATGGTGGTGAGGAGGCCTCGTAGGCCGTAGATATCTACTGGTCCTTATTTCGGAGGCAGGGTACGACATAGTTGAGGTTTTGTGGTCAGCCAGTTCAGTTTGCACTTTCGGCTTCGCACAGTGTTGTAGGTGATCATGGGTCTTAGAGTATTGTACTGCATAGTTTCCACAGCCACATCAGTAGAGAGGTTTCTTTGAGTGTGGAGATACCAGCCACATGAGAGACTGTCCCAGACTCCGGGAAGATGTGTCACAGCGGGGTATTCAGGTGAATAGGGGGAGCCCAAGAGGGGGTGGCCCGACCCGTTGATGTGTTTCATATAATAGACTGGCGGCCATTATGCCAGGTAATGTCATACAAGTATGTTTTGAATTGTTACATAAGGGAACCATTCTATTTCGTTTTGGTGCTTCTTATTGGGACCAGTTCCCTTATTTGCTATTTCATTTATGAATGAGTTTTATGATTTTGCATTTTGTTTACGTGTTTTCCCATGTTAAGAGGTTCTATGAGTGGTAGCCGTGTCTATCATTATTTTTATCCATCATTGAGAGTGGTGAGATTAGAAAGTCTGGGTTGTTCATCATGGTAGGTTTGGTGTCATTCCTGAGTATTCTTGGTTACGGTCTGTGATTTGGTACTCTACGGGGTGAGAGTTCAGTAAGTGTTGTGATTTTACTTGCGGAACTGGATTAGTGGAAGACTTTGATTAGTAGGATGTATATTCGACATGTGATTTAGAGTTGAGGCTGAGACCTTCGCGAGTTCATGAGATTTGATATGTTTGAGACGGGCTGCGTGTCGTGGTGGAGAGTTATACTAGGATGAAATCCTTATTGTTTTTCATGTACTTGATTTTCCTATTTAAAGAAATTGATTTATAGTGTAGTACTGATAGAGAGTTGTGTCTGTCGGGCTTATTTGATATTCCTCTTAAGTGTTTTTCTCTATATATTCAGTCATTTTCGTTCTGTACTTCTTGAGTTTTAGCTTGCGGAGTGCGTGCCTGGTGGTGTTAGTTATGACTTGTTGGTTCGGGTTCATATTTATGAGGTTTTAATGGTTCTTGCATCATTATTAGTGTTGTGGAGATCTGAAACGGGTTCCTATCAGATATGAGGCTAATTGTCGATGTTGGTTTTGCTAGCGGGCAGCTATTATGATCAATAGTATTATTAGGGGCCTATGTGTGGTGTGTTATGTTGTTTAGTTGTACCTAGTGGGGTAGGCATGAGTTTTTGCAGCTGGTTGAGAGTGATACCAGGTATGGATTTAGAAACGGGTCTTTTGGAAATGTATGGAAGGTGATATATTGACTTTGAGGCTTATCAGTGTTGGTAGAAAAGTGAAATTACAGTTGGGATGATATCGTCAGGCTTATGTGGATTGGGGTGACGTGAGATCACCTGCGGGTGTATGTTGGAAGTGTGCATTCTGTGATTTGAAGACTTCGAGGCGATTCTTGGCACGTTCGAAGATGAACGTTTGTTTTAAGAGGGGGAGAATGTAACGACCCGGTTGGTCATTTTGGGAATTTAAGTTCCGTCGACGGCATAAGGTCTTGTACAACTTCATATTATGTGCATCGACTTGCGTGTGTGGTTGAATTTAGCTACCGGATGATTCGGAGTCGAATTGGAAGAAGGATTCTATTTTTGGAAGCTAAGCGGTGGGAATTTAACCGGAATTTGACTGTGTAAACGGCTCCAGAATGGGTTTGGGTGACCTCTACATCTTCGTATGGTGATTTCGGACTTAAGCGCATGTTCGGTTTTGGATTTGGAAGTCCGTAGAACAATTCGGCGCATTTTGGCGAAAGTTGGAAAATAGAAGATTTTTGGAAAGTTTGACCAAGAGTTGACTTTTTGATATCGGGGTCGAAATCTGATTCTAAAAATTGGAACAACTCCATTATGTCATTTATGACTCTTGTGCGAAATTTGAAGTCATTCCAGATTGATTTGATACGTTCGGCGCAAAATATAGAAATTGGAAGATTTGAAAACTCATAATTCGATTCGATACGTGATTCGTTATTTCGTTGTTTGACGTTGATTGAAGCCTCGACTAAGGTCTTATTGTATTTTGGGACATGTTGATATAATTGGTTAAGGTCCCGAGGGCCTGGGGTGAATTTCAGAAGGTAAACGAAATGGATTTCGGACAAAGAGGGTTGCTAGAAATTTCTGTTGCATAGCTGTTCGCCAGAAATTTCTGGTGTGTGGATCCAATTTTGGAATATTATATCTTGCAATCGATAAAAAATCTGAAAATTATCAAAATATGAAAGTTATATCCCTTTGATTCTAGTTTTCAGAAAGTAAAACCATTCATCATTTGGACATTTCTACAGAAAGTTATTATGGATTGAATGAAGGCTAATAAAGGAGTTTTGCTAGAAATTTCTGATGTGTGGAGCCGACTTTGAAAGCTTATATATTGTAATCTATAAGGATTCGAAAAATTATCAAAACAAAAAATTTGTATCCCTTTGATTCTAGTTTCCATAAAGTTAAACAATTCATCATTTGGACATTTGTACATAAAGTTATGATTGATTGAATGAAGACTTGTGCAAGCAAGTTCTGGTATGGAGTTTTATTGACGGAAAATGGACTTTTAGAAACGGAAAATGGACTTTTAGTGACGGATGGGCAGAAACTTAAGGACCAAAAATGATCATTTCCTTCATTTCATTTTGGATTTTTGGAGCACGGTTCTTGGGCGATTTTTGGGCGATTTTCACGGGAAAATATTAGGGTAAGTGTTCCTTATCCTATATTGATTATATTTCATGATTTCATACTCATTTACATTATGAATCCGTGAATTTATGGAAGAAAAATCAACATTTTTTCAAAAATCTTCCAAAAAAAATAATTTAAGATTTGGAGGTCGATTTGTTGTCGGAATTTGATAATTTTAGTATGGTTGAACTCGTATCGGAATGGGTGTTCGGATTTTGTGAAATTTGTCGGATTTCAAGGTGCGGGACTGGAGGTCGAGTTTTGGGTAGATTTTTATATTCTTATAAAGATTGAGATTTTATGATCCAGATTAATTATTTCTTATAAGTTTTATTTGTGCTTTGAAGTTATTTTGGTTAGATTTGAGCTGTTCGGAGGTCGTTTCACCCGAGAAGTTCATTTTAGAGTACCGGTTTGTCTTCTTTGAGGTAACTATCTTGCCTAACCTTGTGGGAGGAACTGCCCCTTAGGATTTGAGTCTTCTATGTTGATTGTATTCTGTGTACGTGAAGTGACGAGTACGTACTCGGATTTATGTTGTGGAAATTGGCATTTTAGGTTTTCCTAGGTTCTTGTATTCATTGAATATATAGTTTTTCTTGTATGATTACATTCCATAAATTACTAGACTCACCTTTACCGGCTTAATTAGCATTATTTGCTTTATGATTCACTCTTATAGATATTTGGTTCATATGTGCCTTAATTGAGACTATTATCTTTTCCATTGCCATGTTGCCTTCTCCCTAACTACTTATCCCTATTTGAAGTTGTAGCTATTCATGTTTTGTAAATGTTCTCCCTTATTTGGAGTTATAATGATCTTCTCGTTGCCTACCTTTAGTGGATTGGTTGTACCCTTCACGTAATTTGTCCAACCTTAGAATAAGCTTTAGAGGTCATATGCCTTAGTGGACTTACCCTTAATTGGAATTATTGGACTTGTGTTAGGTTCTTGTTATTGGACCGTACAACGTGGAACTATTGTTACATGTTACTTTCTTCCTTGTTGAGTTGTTCCTATCATGCCTATTTTTTCCTTATAGGGGTTCCTCCCTATTAACTAGTTTACCTTTTTCTTGTGATCGTAGGTTCTTAAGTTGATTTATTTACCGTATCTTGTATTATTATCATTGTTGTTGTTGTACTTGTTGTGGTGATGCACGAGGTTTCTGTCGTGCGGTGGTTGATATGGGGATTTACACGAGGTTTCTACCGTGTGGTGATTCCTATTGATATTGCACATGCGACGTGACAAGGCGGGATATGTATATGTGGGTTGTGCATGTGGCAAGACAAGGTGGGAACATGATTATGCGCATGTGGCGAGACAAGGCGGGCATATACTTTACTATTGCACACGTGACGAGACAAGGTGGGTTGTGTAAGTGATTGTTTTGTGATGACTTGTGTTGGCCTTGGGGAATTCTTGTTGTTGATGTTGATTAATGGTACACTTAACTGTGTGAGTTTATTCTTTTGAAAGTTGTGAGAAAATATTTTTACGGGTTGTCCTTTCCTTTTCTTATGCTTACTAGCTGATTTGAACTGTGTTAGGACACCTGCACAGGCATACAGTAGCTAAGCATTGTTATTAGATTAAGGAGCTTCCTTGTTATGGTTGAGTATAGATATCCCTGTTATATTTTCCTTCTATGAGTAAATGACTCTAATTGGCACGTGAGTCGTCCGTGCAGTTATTAGCTGAAATGAGGGCACAAGGTGCCAAATGTTAGGGTTCAGATATTAGGACCCGTGAGTTGTGATTTGTCCTAGGTTCGGTACCTCATGGAGTTGACTAAAACTTGATATAAAAGCAATTGTAATTGCTGAGTTATTACTTGTCCTTGTTGTATATGTGATTCCGGATTTAGATTGTGTTCCATCACTCTTTTGTATTATTTCATGGTTTTCTGTTGATACTTATTGTTTCCTTCCTTATTGAATTTATTTTATTGTTATCCATATTGCATAGTCTTTATGAAGATATCATATTCCGTTGTTCCTATATTTATACTTGTTCAGTTCATTAAATCAGTGGGTGTCTGGACTAGTCCTCGTCACTACTTCATCGAGGTTAGTCTTGATACTTACTGGGCACCGTTGTGGTGTGCTCATACTACACTTTTGTGCATTTTTGTGCAGATTCCAGTTATTGCGTAGCCGATTGATCTTTAGCTAGTCGCGCGGATTAATGTTGTGGAGACTCAAGGTAAAACTTGCTTCAATGTTCGCGGGTTTCGGAGTCACCGTCTTATTTTATTCATACGCTATTTTATTTATTTATGAACAGTTGTATTTAGAAGTTATAGAAAAATTTTGTAGAGCTTATGACTTGTACTACCGGATTTTGGGAATATGTTTATTATATAAAGAATTCATTCAGAAATTTTTAAATGATATTTATTATTATTGTTATTTTGCAAATATTAGGTTACCTAGTCCTTAAGACTAGGTGTCATCACGATACCCAACGGAGGGGAATTTGAGTCGTGACAAAAATCAGTAAAGAAAGATGAAACAGGTGCTCCTCTAAAACATAACTTAACCTAAAAATGAAAAAATATTCTATTTATACTAAGCTGAAAATATCAGACAAAAATACTCTTGCGGAGGTTGTGCGGTCGCATAATTCTGAGTGCGGTCTCACATTTGCTTCTGCGGCCGCATAATTATGGTGTGGTCTGCATAATTTGAACTGGAGCTCTGGCTTTTGCTGGACTTCTGCGGACTGCAAAATTCTGAGTGCGGTCGCGCTTTTGATTATGCGGCCACATAAAAATGATGCGGTCCGCACTCCTTGCCTTGGACTTGAACCCAGCTCTCTGAATCTTCATTCTTGCGGCCGCACAATTTTGGTGTTGTCCGCACTCCTTCATTTTGCCAAAATGTCAACTCTCTGAATCTCATCTATTGAGGTTCGCATAATATTGAGTGCGGCCGAAAAATATTTGTGCGGTCCGCACCTCTTGACTTGCTCAAATTTTAGTCGATGAACCTTCCTTATGCCGCCACATTAGAATTATGCGGTCCGCACAATTTAGCCTTTTTGACCTGTTTGGTTCTTGTTCACTTTTGACTCCTATTTGAGTTGATTTTGATTCCTTTGGCTCATATTACAACATTCCTGTAAGCAAGCATATTTCGTTAGTTTTCAGGAATACCTTTAAGCATTTTCGACCTAAAACACTAGTAATAGATAGCAAATAAGAGGTCAAAATCCCTACTTAGTAACTCCCCTAAACTTAAGCTTTCGCTTGTCCTCAAGCAAATAAGGCAATTCCCACCTCCACCAGAAAAAGAATATTTCCGATGGCCTAAGGTGAATCAATCATGAATTAATTGAGACTAATAATTACCCTCAACACATATGAATTGTCAACAACACAATATTTTGACTTTTTGAGTACCATAGTTCTAATGTGACACTAGAGCATCAATAGTTGACTTTATTCATCAAGGAAGCTCGCTCTATCACGTAGGTCATTGTGGATCCCAAACTCCTCCTCCTCTACTCTCCATGAGCAAATCTCACTTTAGAATGTAACACTCGAAACAAAGATTGTGTAGAAGTTCGCTCATCTCTCTCAAAAGAATGTCACAAGTCCGACTCTAAGTACCATAAGCTTTCCCCTCATGTAAATCACCACTAATGTAAGCTCACTCAACTTGAATAATATAGGGCTTTGCGGGATGTAATGAAGGCTTTTGTATCAAGGTAGGACTCGTTGGAGTATGATGGTTTCATCTTTCCTTAAGCACTCCATTTTCTCTTTTCGGCTCATACTTTCTCGATTCTTTGAGTCATTTTCTTCTTTCTTGGTGGAACTAGAGAGATGTAACGTCACTCTTTCTTGATCATGGCATTCATTTTTCTCCTTTTCTATTTATTCCATGCCTTTCATCATTGTTTCCTTTGAATCCCTTCAACTTTCTACCTTATTGACTTTTTTTTTGGAATTTTTCTTTTTAGCCTTTCTTTCTTTTCTTTGCCTTCCCTTTTCTTCATTTATTTTTCTTCTTTGTACCTTTTATCACTTTCGAATTCCTCTTCTCTCCCCCAAACTTATGCTTTTGCCAAATATTTTTCAAGAATTCTAAGAAAAGATCGGGTGCCAAGAGAGGATCATTACAAAACGGATAAAGGCTTGTAACGTGGTTATTGAAAGAAATAGGGCTTTGGCTCAAAGGGGTTGACTAGGGATATCACATTGGTAAGCTATGCAAGTTTTCAAGTTTTGAATTTGATCAAGGAGAGCCTACAATCATTTCTCAAGTCGAGCTACACTTAGAATTTCGCCTAGACAAACATTCGAGGCAAGTTCTAGACTTATTGGCACGGGAACTTGGACTTGCAGTTCAATACCTCACCTCTCAAGCTGCTGGATTGCTAAAGAGAATAGAATTGAGGGCGCACAACAACCCTAGCTAATATTTAAAATCACAAATGGCTCGACTGAACCACTCGATGATTGTTTAAGTCAACACAAGAGTCTAAAGGTCACAACTAGAGCTATTTTATGCCAACAACTTCTAACCATAAGGTCGTAGGTCAATGTGTTAGTACCAAGTGAAGCCTGATTGAGAAACTTTTATTCATTACTACTATATTTACCAAAACATAAAAGAAAACGGACTCAATCCCTTAAGAAAGTTGTCACGGCATCCATCATTGAGAAGAGCCACTCAGTTCCCACAACATCCACCTTTGGAAAGAACCGTGGCATTAAGAAAACAAAGGATTATTGTTCACACAAGACATAAAGTGAATATATACATAAGGGAAATGAATATATACATCAAATGGGGAAAAATATATATACATACCAAAGAGAAAATAAAGATAAAGAACAAAATAGTGTAATAGTTATTACATACCAAATGTTAATGTCAATCAAAATGAACCACTCCTCAAATGAAAAATAAGCATTATCCTCAATGCTTAATCAAAAATAAGAACAGGGAAAAGGTAGAGAGTAAAGAAAACCCCCTATGTGGTCTCAGTCTGCATGGGGTCCTCAGCCTGCTTGGGATCATCAGCCTGCATGGGGTTCTTAGCACCCTCAGTATCCTCTAACTGTATCTCATCGTCTCCTGACTGAGGGATAACTGGGTTGCTGAGCATCTGTATCATCTCCTCAACAGTGTGTGTAGTTGCAGCCGGCTCCTCAGACTGGCCGGTTGTTGCCTCTAATGTCTTTGGTACTGCTACAAGTGTTGCTGGGACTGACTGCTCCATGAGCAGGTCCAATGGAAGGTCTTCGGCATATGAAATCTTTTCAACCTCTTTGCACATCTTGTCCACCGACTCCTTTGATGCCTGAATCTTCCGCATCTTCTTTACCTATTTGCCCAAATCCTTGATGACCTTTCTATGCATATCTAGAGTCTCTATGATAACCTTCTAATTGTCCAGAATTTTCTTCAATGCTTCCTCCAGTGATGGAGGTACCTAAGGCTCTGCTAGGGCTGATGACTGTGTTGCAATAGCACTGGATATGGTAGTAAGCTTTGTGGTATCTTCCTATATCCAGTTGTTGAGACTCGCCAGTGTTTGGGAGACTCGCAGCGCAGTCTGAGGGTAAGTAGATGAGGTCCGCACTGATAGTGACATTGATAGTCTAGCAGAAATAGATGGTCCAGAAGATGAAGGTGGCATGGCTGTTGTTCCGGTGGAAGTACCGGCTGCTGTGGAGGGCTCGACAAATGAACCAATAACCTTTACCACTGGCTCTTCAGACTGGACAGTAGAGGTAGTAGCTTTACCCTTGAACTTAGGGTTGTCAGCTCCCTGGAGGTGGTACCATGAAAAAGGCTTCTTTGCCTTCACCTCTACATCATAATGCCTTGACTCCACCCCTTGATCTTGGAAGTACTCTATGAGGAAGTTGGAGTAAGGATATGACCTCTCCTCCTTATGGACCGCATTGGAAATGTTAGTAAGACATCAGGGCTCCCACATTTATAGGATACCCGACCATGATGGAGGCCACTAAAACTGCACGGGGAATTGGGAGGATGTTTTCATTTAGGCATGGATCAAGGCGGATGCACACGAATGTTTGCCACCCTTTTGCTTCAAAGCTTAGGGTGGCTCGGACTATTTGAACCCCTGCTGTGATCCATGGAGGTGTTGACCCTCGGATTGCCAGAATTTCAGCTAGCCACAGGCAAACTGCATCACCCATAGATAGCTTTTCCAAGTATTGCACTGTTTATAATTCTTCAAACCCCACATATGCACAGGCGTCAAAATGGATTTTCAGATTTCGGACTTTTGCCACCTTGGTAACCTTTTTGATATGAGCAGCGTTGGCATAGAATTTTTTGACCAGGTGCACATTTGCATCTAACATGCTGGAGGTGAACCATTTCCATCCTTTGCGCTCTTCGAATTTTTTTAAGACATTGGGGTTTTGTTTGTCCAAATCTCTCATCACGAATTGTCACTCAAGAGTGAGCGACCTCTGTGACCACCATTCTTTTAATTTGGTGAAGGCCTTGGCACTGACGAATCTGTCTTCCCATAACTCTAGCCTCCTTAATCTTTCTAAACCCCCAAATGTAGTATCACCCCCTGTCCCATCGTCCGGGACCTCATCATCATCATCCAAATTAATGGGATTTGCTGGAGCAGGTGGGGGAGAGGGCTCAGAGGCTTGACTACCCCCCTCCAAACCTTCAGAAGAACTGGAAGAGGAAGTTGATTCATTCACAAGGCGGAGTCTCCCCGGGAATTGTTGTGATTGGGCTTCCGGTTGTGCTTGCACGGAGTTACCCTCAGAAGCTTCCCCGGTAGGGAGGTACTCACTGGTGTCTGAAGGTTCAGGAGGTGATCTATTAGCTGTAGCTTTCTTGCTTAGGACCTTTGGACTGAAAGTGGCAGGTTGGTTTTGCCTCGACCCCTACCTCGGGAGCGTTCTGCCCTCCCTTTCGATGTATCTCCTCTGCCACGTGAGCGAACCATTGTCTGCAACACATAAGTAGTGGAAATCAGTTAGAATTAGAGCTTATAATGTACATAGAATCAAGATTGAAAACGCAGTATACAGTCCCAGAAAAGGGCAGTGCTGCACAAAAATGAGAGCGGTTGCATACTGCCCAGTGCAGACTGCACAAAAATGAGTGCAGCCGCACAGCCCTAGGTTCAGACTACTGGGGTCTATGAAGATGCCTAAGTTCGGACTCACAAAAATGAGTGCGTCGGCACAACCTATTGCAGACCGCACAATTTTGAATGTGGTCGCAATATGTCCTACTGGGTCTCTGAAGTTTCAACTGTGCGGACCGCACAAAATTGAGTGCGGCCACACAAGTCCACTACGGACCACACAAAATTAAGTGCGGCCGCACAATGTAATTAGTCAAAAGTGCCCTAAACTTAGGGTGTTGCGGATCACACAAAAATGTTTGCGGCAGCATAGCCTAGTGCGGACCGCACAAAAGTGTGTGCAGCCACATAATTCAAATAACATTGGCACTGACTTACGTTTTACACAGGGATTTTCACTAATTAGACATGGTTTTTAGCAATTAAGCATGAATAGCTACTAACACAGGCCCCATTTAGCATTTAAGACACTACCCACATGATGCTAAGCAAGATTTGACCATCTATTGACACTTTAGGCATGAACTTAATCCTAGCTAAAAAAAACTAAAGCAAAGAAAAAGAAAAAGTAGAATCTAAAGCATTGAAATTAAAATACCAGTAACGAATATACAGATAAGATTCACACTTGATGAAATGAGAGAAGATTGAGAGCAAACGGAGTGTGCACTGTGCTAGGTTAGCTTCAAAGGTCAAAGTTTGTAAAGTGTGAAAAGCTTAGAAAAGTCCTATTTATACTTTGACCTGGCTGGCCCACTAACTTACCTGAGTGTGGCTGCACAATTTTGGTGCGGTCCGCACTCCTTACCTGCTCCTTGAAATGGTGATGCGGTCCGCATAAAAATGACTGCGGCCACATAATTCGTGCGGTCCGCAAAATTTTGTTTTCGGCCGCAAATCCTTAAGGAATTTTGTCAGGCCAAACTTCAGAGACTTTGCATTTTTCATCTCCCAGTTGTTCGACTGCACACAAAATTGTGCGACTGCACACATAATTGTGCGACCTCACACAGAATTGTGTTGTCCGCATAATTCTGGTGCGGTCCGCACAGTTTCAACACTTAGCCAATTTTTTTCCTTGCAATGCACACTCATATTCCTACATACACTTTACAATCAGTTAGCCCAAAATAATGCCTAATCTAAAAAAGAAATCAAGAGAAAGAAAAACACATATGTTGCCTCCCAAGAAGCGCCTGATTTAACATCGCAGCATGACGCATATTAGCATCATTCACTTGAAATGGAGAAATGCCACAACGTGTCCATCATCAACCTTGCCAAGATAGTGCTTCATCTGGTGCCCATTGACTCTAAACACCTCACCATTCTTATTTTTCAGATCTAGAGCACCAAAGGGTGTCACATGTACAACTTCAAAAGGGCCACTCCACTTTGATTTCAGCTTTCTCGGAAACATCCGCAACCGAGAGTTGAACAAAAGCACCAGGTCACCTTCTTTGAATTATTTGTTTCGGATATACTTATCATGTAGGTACTTCATCTTGTCCTTCTACAAGGACGAACTAGAGTAAGCATGGAACCGGAACCTATCAAGTTCATTCAATTGCTCCACCCTAATATTTGCAGCTACATCCCACTCAAGGTTCAGTTTCTTCAATGCCCACATGGCCTTATACTCTAGTTCCACCGGAAGGTGACAAGCTTTCCCGAACACCAACCGATATGGAGACATACCAATTGGTGTTTTGTAAGTTGCTCTATAGGCCCAAAGAGAATCGTCAAATTTCTTCGACCAATAAGTCCGATTTGCATTAACTGTGTTTGACAGAATACTCTTGATTTACCGGTTGGAGACTTCAACCTATCCACTTGCTTGGGGGTGATAGGGATTCGACACTTTGTGAGTGACACCATACTTGGAGAGTAATGTATCGAAGGATTTGTTGCAAAAGTGTGATCTCACATCACTAATAATGGCCCTTGGGTTACCAAACCTTGTGAATATGTTCTTATTCAAGAAAGCTACCACACTTCGTGCTTCATTATTGGGAAAAGCCACAACTTCAACCCATTTGGACACGTAATCCACAACAACCAAAATATAGTTGTTCCCACATGATCTCACAAATGGACCCATAAAATCGATGCCCCACAACTCAAAAATATCAATCTCTAGGATGGTGGTGAGGTGCATATCATTTTTCTTGGAGATCCCACCGGCCCTTTGGCATTCATCACAACTCTTAACGAGCTCGCTAGCGTCCTTGTAAAGGGTAGGCCAATAGAATCCACAACTTAGGACCTTTGTAGTAGTTCTCACTCCACCATGGTGACCACCATATGGCGAAGAATGAAAAGCTTCAAGACTACCCAATTGTTCTTCTTCTGGTACACATCTCCGGATAACACCATCAGTGCAAATTTTGAAGAGATATGGCTCATCCCAATAGTAGTCCAGGCAGTCCCATCTGAGCTTCTACCTTTGGTTTGAAGATAACTTATTTGGGCCAATGTCGCTCACAAGATAGTTGGCCACATCGACAAACCGAGTCATCCTGGTCATAGACATGGAAAGGAGTTGCTCATCCGAAAATGAATCATTGATATCAAGGCCATCATGTGGCCTGCCCTCCCCCTTCAAGATCAAATTCTTGTGGAAGAAGTATCCATCGCATCAATCTTGCCTTAATTAGAGTCTTTTTTTACTCATCAAATAACGAAGTGTCGTGTGATCGGTGTGAACAATCACCTTGGTACCCATTAGGTACGGGTAAAACTTTTCCATAGCAAAGACAATGGACAGGAGTTCTTTCTCGGTCACCGTATAGTTGACTTGGACCTTATTCATGGTCTTACTAGCATAGTAGATCGGATGGAAGATCTTGTTAATTCTTTGACCAATACCTCTCCCAACCACCACATCGCTTGCATCACACATGAGCTCAAATAGTAAGCTCCAATTTGGCGCAACAGTAATAGGAGTGGTAGTCAATTTATACTTTAGTAGTTCAAATGCCTTCATACAATCATCATTGAAACCGAATTTGGCATATTTCTCCAAGAGTTTGCACAAGGGATTTACCACCTTAGAGGAATCCTTGATGAACCGTGGTAAAACCCCGCGTGACCTAGAAAGCTCCTCACCCCCTTGATGGAAGTAGGGGGAGGGAGTTTAGATATCACTTCAATTTTTGCTTTATCAACTTGAATACCATTCTTGAAAATCTTGTGGCCGAGGACAATGCCCTCCTAGACCATAAAGGGACACTTCTCTCAATTAAGCACCAAGTTAGTTTCTTCACAACGCGCCAATACCTTATCCAGGTTGTCCAAACACTCTTCAAAAGAATACCCCACAACAGAGAAATCATCCATGAAAACCTCAAGAAAGTCCTCCACCATATCGGTGAAGATTGTCATCATACACTGCTGAAAAGTTATCGGTGCATTGCATAATCCGAATGGCATCCGCGAGAATGAGAAAGTTCCATACGGACAAGTGAAAGTGGTCTTGTCTTGGTATTTAGGTGCAATAACAATCTCGTTATATCCGGAATACCCATCCAAGAAGCAATAATAAGCACGTCCGGCTAACCTATCCAACATCTTATCAAGAAATGGAAGCGAAAAATGGTCTTTCCGAGTAAATTTGTTGAGCTTCCTATAATCCATGAACACTCTCCACCCGGTGATAGTTCTTGTGGGGATAAATTCATTTTTGTCATTTGTTATCACAATCATGCCCCCTTTCTTTAGGAAACATTGCACCAACGAGGTCCACGAACTATCGGAAATGGGGTAGACAACCTCAGCATCCAACCACTTGATAATCTCTTTTTTCACTACCTCTTGCATGGCCTCATTCAATATTCTTTGATGTTCCACAGATGGTTTGGCATCCTCCTCCAATATGATTTTGTGCATGCAAAAGGCGGGGCTTATACCCCGAATATCCGTCAATGTCCAACCTATTGCTTTCTTCCTCCTTTGGAGCACCGGAAGGATGGAATCTACCTGCACGTTAGTTAAGCATGAGGAAATAATAACATGTAAAGTGGAACAAGGGCCTAGAAACTCATACCCGGGGTGTGAAGAAAAAACTTTAACTCCAATGTGGGAGGCTCCTCGATTGAGGGCTTTGTTGGTGCAGTCTTTCGGTTTTCAAGGTCCAAGGAAAGTTTTCGGGGCCCATAAGTATATGATCCTATTCCTTGCAAAGCATTGACACATTCTACAAAGCCTTCCTTATCATCCTCATCATGATTCAATAAGACAACTTCCAAGGTATCATCAACATTTATCACAGCACTTGCGTCATCAACAATTACTTCGGTCACAAGATCCACGAACGAACACACTTCGTTGCTATTAGGAATCCTCATTGATTTACAAATATGGAACACCACTTTTTCATCGCCCACTCGGAAGGTGAGCTCACCAGCTTCCACATCAACTAAGGCCTTCCATGTATCAAGGAAAAGTATCCCCAAAATTATTGGCACCTCATATTCAACCTCACAGTCAAGTATCACAAAAGCTGCGGGAAGGATGAACTTGTCTACCCGAACTAACACATCATTAATTATCCCCAAAGGCCTTTTCATTGTCCGGTCTGCCATTTGCAACCACATGGATGTGGGTCTTGGTTGCCTAATCCCAAACATTTTGAACATAGAATAAGGCATCAAGTTAATTCTTACCCCCCAAGTCACATAAAGCTTTGGCAAAATAAGCACTCCCAATAGCGCACGGGATTGTAAAAGTACTGGGGTCTTCCAACTTTGGAGCCATGGAGTGCACAATAACACTTACTTGATGTGTCATTTTGATCGTTTCACAGTTCATTGATCTCTTCTTTGTTACCAAATCCTTCATGAACTTGGCATATCCCATTATTTGTTTTAAGGCTTCAACCAACGGCACAGTTATAGACAAAATTTTCATCATATTAATGAGTTTCTTGAATTAATTCTCATTATTTTTCTTTGCGAGTCTTTCAGGGTATGGAGGAGGATACCTTGGCAAGGGAGCCTTGACCTTTGACACTACCGGATCTGGTATGTCTATTACATGCTCCCTAGAGGGGTTCACATCATCTTTTGTCTCCTCCACATTTTCATCAATGTCTATCCTCACTTCTTCGTTAGCTTGAACATCATTGTTTGGCACAACATCCTCTTGAACCAACACATAATCATTCACATTTTTTATTTGGTTTGAAGTACTAGCAACTCCACATATCCCACTTCTTGTTGTTACGACCATAACATGCTCTGTATTGTTCCCACCCTTCGGGTTCACCACAGTATCAGTAGGCAGTGCCTCCTTAGGGCGAGTATTTAAATCTTGAGAAATTTGGCCAAGTTGGACCTCTGAGTTCTGGATAGAAGTGTTGTGGGAGGCTAATTGGGCATCGGAATCGGCGTTTTTCTCCATCATTTGCTTAAACATATTCTCAATCTATCACATTTCACTATTGGAAGAACTAGGACCTTTCGGCGGATATGGAGGCGGGTTGTTTGGTTGTTGATACATCGGGTGCCTTTGAAAGCCCGACCCCCGATTTCCTTGATTGCTATTGTTCCAACCCCTTGATTATTGTTGCCTCCCCAATTACTTTGATTGTTGCCACCCAATTACCTTGATTATTTCCTCCACAATTGCCTTGATTTCCTTTATTACCCCAATTGTTTTGATTGTTGTTGTTCCCCCAATTGCCTTGGTTGTTGTTGTTTCCACCACTCCAATTCCCTTGGTGACCTTGGTTGTTCAAATTTCCTTGGTTTCCTTGTGATATCCATTGTTGTTGATTTGGATCATTGCCTCTTTGACCTTGATAATTGTTGACATATTGAACCTCCTCATCTTGCTCATGATGTGCATCATCTTAATTATACCCACTATTACTTTGCTCAAATTTCTCCGGATGGTTTTGTACTTGTTGAACTCGTTGCCTTCTCTTGTTAACCATCATGTTCACCCCTTCCATAGCATTTAACTGTTTTGGCCCTTGAACCTGTTGAAGCTGAGCCTTGGCCAATTGGTTCATGGTGGTTGTCAACTTTGCAATAACTTGTCCATGATCATATATCTCTTTATGTAGGTGGATAACATTTGGGTCACCCTGACCCTCTCACGATCAGTGGGGAGTATCATGATAGCATGTCGGGCCAAAGTAATGAACCTGGTCTCATACTGTGTAACAGACATCGATACCTGCTGGAGGTGCTCAAACTGCCTCCGAAGACCCTGTCTCTGAGTAACTAGTAGAAACTTCTCTAAGAATAACTCGGAGAACTGAGCCCAAGTCAAAGGCGAAGAACCAGCTGGCCTGGTCAAATAGTAGTCCCTCCACCAAGTCTTGGAGGTACCAGAAAGACAGAATGTAGCAAAATCAACTCCATTGGACTCCACGATGCCCATGTTCCGAAGAACCTCGTAGCAAATGTCCAAGAAATCATGGGGATCCTCTGATGGTGCACCAGTAAATGTAGTAGAAAATAGCTTGGTGAACCGGTCTAATCTCCACAAAGCATCGGCAGACATGGCTTCCCCCTCAACTGTTTGTGCCACAAAACCCGGCTGAGCTGCTCCAGCTGCCTGAGGTGGTGGAGTCTGGAACTGAGGAGCTAGCTGCTCTGGTGTGCGGGTAGCAGGAGTCTGGGTCCCTCCCCCAGCCTGAGAGACGGCTGGTGTAGTAGGAAGAAGACCGGCCTGAGCCACACTCTCCATAAGGCCCACTAAACGGACCAGCGCGTTCTGAAGAACCGGGGTGGAAATGAACCCTCTGGGACCTGAGCTGGTCCAACTGGAGCTGCCTGAGCAGGAATCTCACCGGCAAAGTCTACCGTGGGTCCTCTACTGGTGCTGCTGCTCTGGGCTGAGCCCTGGCTCTACCTCGGCCTCTAGCACGACCTCGGCCCCTCGTAGGGGCTGCAAAAGGAGGATCGGACTGCTAATCGGTAGATGAGGAAGCACGCGTTCTCGCCATTTGCAAGAGAATAGAATAGAAAATCAGTTAGCATTTAGAATTCAAACCGCACGACAGAGAAGAAGAAATGTGAAGATATTCCTACCTTGCAGCCTCTAGGGAATAAGTACAGACGTCTCCATACCGATCCCTCAGACTCTACAAGTTTGTCTGTGAATTGTGAGACCTAAGCAACCTAGTGCTCTGATACCAACTTGTCACGACCCGAAATTCCACCTTCAGGCCGTGATGGCGTCTAACATTGAACCCGCTAGACAAGTCAACGTTACTGGATATTCTGATTTATTCCTTTGTTATTTAGCATTTAAAAAGTGAAATACAAGAACAAATAGAAATAAGAATTTTGAAGATAAGAAATTAAATCAAATCAAATAATACATCTCACGAAACTTCCTTAAACATACCCCCAGAACTGGTGTCACAATTTCACGGACAGTCTAAGATTTACTAAAAAATATGTGTCTGAAATAAACAAGTGTAGCTGTCTAGAAATACAAGATAAGACAGAAAGAAAGAAATAGATGGTGACGCCAAGACTTGTGGACGCCTGCAGGACTACCTCGGTGTCGTCGTGGACTGAAGTATACCCCCTCGCTCAATGTCCACTGGGTCTGGCTCCGTAATATGCACAACATAAAGAAGTGCAGGTGTAGCATCAGTACAACCGACCCCATGTACTGAGAAACTGCCGAGCCTAACCTCGGCGAAGTAGTGACGAGGCTAGGACACGACAAATAATAAACACCTGTGCAATTCAATAATATATAATAGAAATAACGGCAGGAAGTAAACAGTTAAGTACAAATACGGGGAAAACATGCTGGGTACAAAGGGGAAAACAGTTATTGAGTAACAGAACATGACAACGGTCTAGTATATAAATAACAACAAAGAACAAACAAGTACACGGCATCACCATTCGTGCTTTACTCTCGTTCTCACAAAAACAAGTGCACGGCATCACCCTTCGTGCTTTTACCTCACAATATCATGGCACGGCATCACCCTTCGTGCTTTTAAAATCACAATATCGACACGGCATTAACCTTCGTGCTCTTAAATATAAAATCATGGTACGGCATCACCCTTCATGCTTCACACTCTCATCCTCACCCAAACAATAACCAAAACACAATTTGGCAAAAAGAACCGCAATACAGACCATAATTTTACAACATCCCGACAAGGTAACAATAATAGAAATATCACCGTCCCGGCAGGGACACAGCTATAACCAATCTCACTGAACGTACAACATGACCAAATAATCCTCAACCGAATAACTAATCAACAGTGATCTCAACCAAGTATTCCAACAATTGAATAATCTCCAAAATGAAATCTACTTCATAACACAGTGGATATCAAAGAAAAACATGTATACTATAAGATATGACTCACGGGCATACTTGACAACAAGGTATAGGTACTCGTCACCTCACCTATACATTGAACATGATAATAACACGTAGCACATATGACTTAACACCTATTCCCTCAAGCTAAGATTAGGCCAAGCACTTACCTCGACTCCAAGAGTCTAAATCAAGCCTCTAGTACTGCCTTTCCTTTCGAACCCGACTCCAAAACAATTGTATCTATAAATAATCGACTCAATAATATCAATAAATGCTAAACAATTTAATTCCAGTGCTTAAATATAGATTTTCCAACATTCTTCCAAAAATTTCAAAATTCGACCCCGGGCTCGCTTGGTCGAAACACGAGGTTCGGACCAAAACCTGATCACCCATTCCCCCACGAGCCCGAATATACAATTTATTTTGAAATCCGACCCCAAAATGTGGTCAAATTCCCAAAAATTCGAAAAACCCTAACTCTACCCAAAAACCCAATTTTCGACCTTTAATTCCATGATTTTAGGCCTAGAATCTAATAAATGTTGATGAAAATGAAAGAAAATGAAGTTAAGATCACTTACCTATGAAGCTATTGTGGAAGAGCTCTAAAAATCGCCTATGGGGTATGGGGAAGGAGTTTGGGAAAAAATGGGGCGAGTCCCGTATGGATTTTGTTTTTTGGGTATTAAAATGACTGGACGGATTTAAAGCAGTGTGTTCGCAACAGGAGGCCTGCGTTCGCAGAGGCTTAGATTTATTGAACAGTCGTTTGCGGTTGTGGGGCCGCGTTCACACTGGGTATTTGCACCCAGCCCCCAGGTACCCCTCCTATGTTGTGCGTTCACAACCTACATGGTGCGTTCGCACAGTGTCTCAAATATACCCTTCGCGTTCGCATCCAATGTGGTGCGTTCGCACAGCTCATTTTCCACCCCGACCCCCAGACCTCTATAACCATGTGCGTTCGCACCCCTTTGGGTGCGTTCGCATAGGGTAAAATACCCGGACAGTAGAAAATGCATTAAAACACCAGATTTTTCACCAGTTTTGCACTCTGACACCTACCCAGAACTCACCCGAGCCCTCGGGGCTCAAAACCAAATACACACACAACCTCATAAACATCCTACAAACTTATTCGAATAATTAAACTACCAAAATAGCATCATAAACATCGAACTAAACCTCAAAATCTATAGAAATTCTCAAAAACTTCATAAACTTCAAAATTTTCATTTTTGATCTGAATTACGTCAAACTAAGTTTGTTTCTCACCAAATTTCACAGATAACACATATAAGACATATTGAACCTGTTCCGGGCTCCGGAACCATAATACGGGCCCGGTTTCACGTCAAATCTCATTTTCAAAAAACCTTTATATTTTTCAGAAAATAATTTTCTTCAAAAATTCATTTCTCGGACTTGGCACCTCGGAATTCAATTCTGGGCATACGCCGAAGTCCCATATTTTCCTACGGATCCTCCGGGACTGTCAAATCACGGGTCCGTGTCCGTTTACCAATAATGTAACCAAAGTCAACTTTATTCAAATTTCAACACAAAAATATTATTTTTATCAATTTTTCACAAAACGGCTCCTCAGCTATACGTCTGGGCTGCGTATGCAAATCGAGGTGAGATATAAAGAGGTTTTCACGGCCTCGAAACACAAATTTAACTAAAATTACATGGGATGACCTTTTGAGTCATCACAATTTCACACCTCTTACGTCTCTTTGTTAAGTAACATATCTAATTTAAGGCTCATATACTCTATTGTTAATTTGTCATTGCTATTTTTACAGTTGCTCTAATGGTTATTCTTTCCAAAATTTAGCTGTTATTATCTTATTTATATATCCTGTGTCAAATGTTGAGAATCATCTTTTCAATTAATTCCAGCCAACGACTGAAACGAATGCACTATGGCGATGAATTTTTTTGATAAAGTCTATTGTGGTGATGAATTATGTGCTCAACCAAGCATTTATAAGGAAGCTTATAGTTCTTAATATTCTTAATACCATATTCCCTTTTTGTTTTGTTCTTTTTACTGGTATCATGTTTGGAAATTAGAACTATTGAGGTAATATTTGTCATCATGTTTTTATCTCAACTTTTTTTCAGGCACGAGATTTAGGAAATGACGCCCTCCATAACCGATTTGGCGGAAGAGATTACGGCATTTTTGTAAGCCGCCAGTCTTGTGTATTGCGGCGGTTAGGAACCGGCAAATATAACCGCCGCAAATACACATTTCTTTTTATAGTGATTTTCTACTTTACTATATAAATAGAAATGAAAAAATAGCGTTTGACCTATTTAATTACATAACAAAAGGAATAGTTAACAGAATGAATAGATTTTCTTCATTCTTAATTAGAAGTCTTGAGTTTGAGAGCGCTTCACTTTTAATAAATTTCACGCAACGCAAATCTTAGTGGGGATTCTAAAACATATATGGGACACCGGATGATAAATAAAAATAACACAATAAATTAAACTAGTTAATCATGAGGCTTGCCACACGTCAATAGGTGGCTTGTGTGTGGCAAGCCGAACGGCGTCGAGGTGCCACGTTAGTTTATTATCAAACTATACAACATATCTTTGCGTCATGATACAAAGTATTGCTCGTTTAATGTATCAGTGTCTACTTTAAAAATGGATAATAATTGAATTTATACGTGATTTTAAGAATATGTGATCTCACTTGACACAAATTAAGAAAATATGTAAATAAATATTAAAATTGACTTTAAAGGAAAATAAAGCAAATCAAATAATTTGCACAACTTTGGCCCTCGAGACAAGTTACCCTCGAACCAAATGAATGAACAAAAATTAGATACGAACAGAGTATTGAAAACATAAGAAAAGGATAGTATATTGCTTGAAATTGCGTGAATCTGATGCATTTACAAATGATTAGACTCCTTTTATATAGTAGGGTGTTCTACTTATGGTATAATTCTAAATAAAGTAAGAGATCTCATGATTGGCTAATTAACCAGCCCCATCTTGATATGTGCCGAGATTTCCCCGTGATCCTTGCTCGATCACAAATATTTCGACTTACCGTTACTTGATTAGGTAAACCTCCATCGATCTCCGTTCTGTTTGGTCTCGGTCTTGACTGATCTCGTCCTTGATCGGTCTCTGAATTAAGGGTTCAGCAATCTAACTTCGTACTGAGGCTCGATATAACACGAGGCTGAATCGTAGTCTATCATGAACCAACTTCGATTAATCATAAGAAGAACAGACTCGTTCTGACCATATACAATTAGCTAATTAATATCACAAAGAGTATTGATCATTTGAAATGCAAGTTGGCTTTAGTTTCGATGTTTTTATAGTTTCTTATATATGCAAACCAAAAGTATAAGGAAACAGACGTGTTCTTGCTGTAAGAAACTGAACCCTATGGGTTCAACCAATTCAGCTAATATAAGACGGCGCCAACAGTTCCACAAGAGCAGTTAAAATTTAATTACTTAGTTCTAAATGAGTAGAGATAATTAATTAAAATAAAAGTGTTTAAACTGTTACATAAGTTAGCTTACTCAACATGGTTTAGTGTAAATAGATTTCTTTAGAGAGGCCGCGCTCATAATCCGTATTATAACAACTTTGTCCCTGACGTTGAGTTCAAGTCTCATCGTCAGAGACGGATTCAAAATTTAAATTTTAAACTTTTTAGTATTGAACCTATTATATTCTTAAAGTTATGGGTTCATATATATTATTTTTATAATTTAATTTTTACAGATAAATTTTTATTCTGTGCCGAAAATTATAGATTCAATTGAACCCGTCAAGTATATACTACATCCGCCCCTGCTCATCGCCATTTATTATAACAAAAAATAAAAAAAGTTCACATGCTCGATTTAATTTATTTTATAATATCCGTGCATCGAACAAAATCATAACTGTCGGCATATTAAAATGTGAAAATAGTTTTTTTCACTTACAAAATGGTGACTTTTTGGCGTCATCAGCCAATATATACACATAAAAGTATAACATGGATCGTGTTGTATAGGACACATGATCTATTTATTTTCCTTTTTGATGACTTAGATGTTCAGATTAATTGATGAAACGTTTTACAAAATATTTTGATGTTAAAAGATCATATGTATATACATATGATATAGTAGTTGATTAATTAGTAGACATGGTGTAGTCAGTATAATCATATTAGAGAATCAAAAGCATACTATTATTTATATCTACTAATAAATAATAGGCAGTATATTTGCGAATTAGAAAATTTATACTGCTACAGTAATATTTAATATCTCTTTCTTTAACAATAAAAATAAGAGATTCGTGGCAACACAATGAAGTGGCACATGCAGCATATCAGTCAAGATAGCCTTAGAATACCGCTGATCTATTTTGTGCTCGGCTTGATATTATCTCAGATATCCATTCAAAAATATAGTAAGAGAAGAAGATAGAAAATTATGTAATTGTGTATATTACTGGGGCCGGTAGCTCAAAGGCTTAGAACATGTGGCTATGACCATAAACCCATAATGGTCCAAAAGGGAAGTACTTTTTCCCTTTGGTGGCCTGGGAGTAAGTTCGCAAGAATGAACTCAGAGAAATTGATGGGGAGCGTATAAGCGGTGGAGCATGTGGTTTAAATCGATGCAAAGCGAAAAACTTTACCAAGGAGTGACATGCCGTGAATCCTCTTGAAAGAGAGGGGCGCCTTCAGGAACGCGGACACAAATTTGTCCCTTCAAAATGTTCCTTAAATTAATCAAATCAAGTAAGCTAAAAATATTAAAAACACTTTTACTTTGGAAAATATCACTGTGGTAAAAGTCATAATACCAGAGAAATCATACCAGAAGGAACAAAGGGGATGGTCGTAAGTGTCATTCAGTGAAATCAATTTTTGACAGAATGAAAGAAACATATATGGTAGAATCACAATATACAATACGACCCTAATCGAAATACATATATTTGTCTCATACACTATAGGAATGATGAGAAAAAACATATTTTACATAAAGAAAATTTCTCATTTCTATAGGTACTTCAGTATCAAATGGGGAGGTCATAAGCGTCTATAGAGAAATCGATGTGCGACTTAATGAAAGAAACATATATAGTAGAATTATATGTTGGGATCAAAATAACATGATATATGTGAAAGCTAACAATACAAAGTTGGTGGACAACAAATCAGACAAAAAAGAAAATATACTAAAGAATAGGACATTACAATGGGGTTTGGTCAATTGAACTACATATAAAAACTAGTATAAAAATATAAAACTATTGAGAGAAAAATCTCCCCTAAAACAAGACTCTTTAATGAATACATTGTGGAATGCCATTGTTGTTGTTGTTATTGAGAAGAAAATATCAATTTATAGAATTACAAAACTTCTCCTCCAAGAAAAAAGATAAGGCATATGAATGAGATTTATTTCTTTTAGGAGTCTTTTTCCTTTCCTTCAAGAAAAGAGTCTTAATAGGTTATAAATTCAGGGCAAAACCCTAACAATTCTACCCTTGGCTTGAAATTTTTGACGAATCTTGATTCGCCTTCTTCACATAATCTTCTTCACTGCTGCTTGCCTTGATTAAAAATAAGTATGGGTTGAAAATTGGAGCCCATACGTTAAAAATAAGCACGAGTTAAAAATAATTTAATTCTTAAAGATGAAGCAACATGAATATTGAAAATATGGTTGAAACCTAAAAGTTTGTCTCCACACATACAGTATTATGGACATTTTTTTAAAACAAAAGTCTTCATTATTGTCAAATTGGGTTGCATCTTGATCTGAGCCGTGTTGAATTTGTATTCAACCTCGTTTAACCATTAATTCTGATACCACTTGTTGAGCTTGGAATAATATGGTGTATGCAAAAGTTGACAATGCAAAATCGGTGGACTATAAATTAGACAAGAAAGAAAATATAGTAAAGAATACGATATTATAATGGGGTTTGATCAATTGACCTACATAAAAAACTTGTACTATAAAAATATAAAAATATATAAATTATTGATAGAATAATCTGTCCTAAAACAAAATTTTTTGATGATTACATTGTGGATGCTATTGTTGTTATTCTTATTGTAAGAAGAAAATGTCAATTTATAGAATTATAAAATTTCTCCTTCGAGAAAAAGGATAAAGCATATGAAAGAGATTTATTATTTTTAAGAGTCTTTTTCTCTTTCTTCAAGAAAAAAAATTCAAGTTAAAATCCTAACATTGTAATCATAGAATACGACCCTAATCAAAATATATACATTTATCACATATACTATAGAAATGATGAGAAAAAATATATTTTACATCCCAGAACAATTACAATTGAAGATAATATTATTTTTGATAGAGAAGTACTTCTATTTTTGACAAACTTCCTCTCAACTACAAAATCATATACTACAAAAGATGAACGAACTTGTGGAGACAAATAGTACTACGTACTCAAGTATTGGGACTTGGATAATTTGCCCCTTATTTCTGAAACTAAAGAAGGCAAAAACAAAAAATTTCTGCAATTTTCATTCATAGGAGTTAGAGTCCAAATGTAAGACCATATACACCACGTTGGCTAAATCACCTCCCCTCTTTGCCAAAAATAATTTACAATGGCACGTGGATGTCTTATTTCACACGTGTGTGACTCAGGGAACAAAGTAACAATACTAATAGCAGGCCAAACTTTTCAACAGGCTAAGAGTATTTGTTTTTTCCAAAAGTATATTTTTTCCTAACTTGAGATGTTTGGTCAAGTTTCTTTAAGGAAAAAAAATGTTTTGGCAAAAAGCAGAAGCAGTTTTTGAGAATCAGAAAAAAATAGTTTCTTCCCAAAAGCTGAAGCAGAAACAGTTTTGACTTTTCTTCTTACCAAAAATACCCTTAACAAAATATAGTATATAACAAAATAACCGTTAAACCTTATACTTAGGATATTAATGTATAAATACTTCTTATTATTTTTAGGATAGCTTTCTAATATATAGTAACTTTAGGAGTGAATACTTTTATATTTGTTGAATGATTTTAATATATTTAACTTATATTAAAAGAATCAAGTACTTTTAATTTTTATTTTCATATTTTACTTAAGTAAAATGAAAAAATCTAATTATTGCATGTAGTAACAAATTTTTGAGATTATTTATTTATTTATAATATTAACTATTAAGTAAATTTATTCGTGTCCTTATTCGTAATTTAATACTTAAAAATACTTTCTGAAAAACTTGGTCAAACACAAATAATTGCTTAAAAATACTTTACAGGGTTATTAGCCAAATACAAATTACTTCTCTACAAAAATATCTTTTTCAAAAATACTTTTAAAAAATATACGTCTTAAAATAAACTAATTTTTCCGGCTTAACAAAACATACGATAAGTAATCTTATGATCAGGTAGTCAAATCAAGTCGTATGCATCAAATGCACGTAGCCACTATTTCGATTGAGATGAAATCCACGAGCTTAAAGATTTCTGTGAGGAAAGAGCCATAGTTCCAAAGAGGATGCCAAGCAGCAAGAATCTTTATCTTTGGAAAATATTCGAAAAGAATATGTATTCAATATTGGTAATAATATTACATCACATGATTAGTGATGGAGACAGAATTACTATCAAAGGGGTTTAAAGAAAAGTTAAAAAAGTTGTAGCCAGTGATAATATAATCAATGACTTTATAAAAAATTTGAACCTCCCTGACCATTGAGCTATGCTTTTGGGTTGTGTCAAGGAGATTCAAAACATAATATATAGAAGTAAAAAATAAATGTTACCTTATATATACAATGTAATTTTTCGACAAAGGAGTTCGAATGAATACCCTTCCACCCCTAAATCCGCCCTTGCACATAGTGCTTTGATTAAAATTTATGAGAGTTGAGTGAATCTCTTTCTTTTTACTTACAACAATTTCGAAATTGTCTAGTTAATAGAATTCACTCAAAGAAAACATTTAAGTGTACTTACTTTTGAGTTTAAAGAAAACGCCTCCAACTACTTAGGGGAATTCACTCTTCTTCTTTGTGTTCGGTTAAGGATCGATAGTATTAATATTTATGTCACGGTCTTGTAGAAGCGGACACATGACTTAAGCTATATATATATATATATATATATATATATATATATGTTTACCCTTAAAAATGGTTAACAATTGAATTTATTCGCGGTTTTAAGGATCTGTGGACTAATTCAACACAAGTGAATAACGTTAGATGAGCAAATTAAAGATAGAATAAACAGCCAAACCAGTAGTAGTATTGAGTCCAGGCTCGGTTATGCGCTTAACAATTAGCCTGCCTTCAGTTTGGAGCCAAACACTTATGATGAACTATGAGCAAAATTAAGGACTTTGAGTCACTTTTAGTAGCAATTAAGAAAACAGATGTATATTGCCTTGGTATGTGTGTTATAGTGTGTCTATTGAATAATCAGCTTCCCCTTTATATAGTAAGGGATTTTTACCCTAAGTACAATTATAAGAGAGGTAAAAAACTTTCTTTTTGCTAATCACTGATCTACTGTTGATATGGGTCGAGATTCACGTCGTAATATCCAGCTGGGCACGGATATCACGACCCTTTATTAGTCATGCGCGGTCGTTTGGTAATGCTTTTCGAGGTCCGGGGGTGTGGTCTCGATGGCTCTAAGGGCAGGTGCTTTGTTTGGGCCTTGATACGAGAGGCACCTGGCTTCGATTCTGATTTCTTAAAGTTACGTCATTGCTTCATTTTCCCCACCGGGAAATGGGGGTGATCATTAGCTTGGTTTTACCCGTATACAGATAGTTCCCTCGTTTCTCAGAGACTAGGTTTGCCGAAACGATGAGAAACGATAGACGTTTTCTGGTTCCATCCTCCGTACGTTACGGCGAAGAAGTCGAAACGTCCCATCAGTCACGTTGTTCTGACTTCAGAGATGTGTCAATCATCGGCGGGCTACCTCCGAATGCGAAGCGTCGCTTACTTCCCCTATAAAAACTTCTATCCCCTATTCATTCTCCATTTTCCGATCAAGCCTCCATCTTTGAAATCTTTAGCTATCACTAACTTCCTCCAAACATTCATATCTTCATCTTTGATCTTTAAATCCTTATAGTTGTTGTTGTCCCTCAGCAGGCTGCCTCTTCATCTTCCCAACCGGCCGCCGGTAGTGAGGCCGTCACTCCCGAAATAATTGTTCTCGAGACGGCTTCTCCCGAAGTGGCTTCCACTGAGTTGACTACCACCGTACCATCTCCCGATCCCCCTTTGAAAATATTTATTCCTGGGAGTTGTTCAATTGCAGACGATTTCAAGGTCGAGAAACTCTCATCCAAACAGGACGGGGGTGAGGGAGCATCGAGGTATATATGCTCTGTTATTGAAGACGTCCTTCCCCCTGTTCGAGAGGACTGTAAATGGGAAGTCAAAGACGTAGTAGTCCCCGGGCCTGAGGATGATATTACTACCTACGTGGAGGGGTATATAAGTGTTTACACTACCCTTTCACACTAGGCCCGGTAAACCCAGTTGTTTCGGATTTTTTTCAAGTGGTACGAGGTGTGCCTCAGGCAAATCCACCCGTCTCTATGGAGGATCGTGATCCTCCTCCGTTACTTCGTGAATAACACCGAGTCTCACTGTTTCACAATCGATCACCTGTTTCGTCTACACAACCCCCAAATTTTTTGTGGGGAACTAATCAAGCTCACTCGCTGGGCAACAAGACCCCCTTTTCGAGTATTGACGAAGACCGTGACCGAGGCTGGCAGGGGCTCTTCGTTCGGGTGAAGACTGAAGATCTGATCCCTCCCGAGGAGTGGAATGCATATCGTAAGTTCAGCCCTTCCTTAAGTGTCAATTTTTCTTCATTTTCTTTCTCGTCATTCGTATCTGTGGTCATGCAGCTGTGGCCCAGATTCCAAATGCGGTCCCCCGGCTTACAGAGTGGATCGAAGGCATCTAGAAACATATGTCATACTTCGAGCGCTCATGGCGCAAGCTTACGAAGGATTGATGAGAGGCTCGTTCTCATGGTAAGGTTCTCCTTCGAATAGTTATTACCGTTCCCTTAACCCACATCATACTAACTTTTCTTCTGCTTTTATAGGTTTGCCTAAGATCACCGAGCTTAGGCCTTTGGAAGTGGACGGGGATGGGGACGTATCCTTGTTCGTTAATCCCTCCGTTACGGGACAGCCTAGGGCTGCCGCGGGGAAAATAAGAGGAAGAAAAGAAAATATTCGGGCTCCCCGAGTCTCGAGGTGAAGCCAAAGAAGAGGGTGGCTCGCAATCCCAAGAAAAGCACCACCTCCAGAGTGCCGGACTCTGATTTGCTTCTCCGGCTTAGGGATGAGTCGAAAGAACATGACATGTTTATCGCCCCTGGATCGACCCTCCTAGGGAGCAGGCGGTAGCCGAAGGGGAAACTCGTGAGGCTGACCTCTCTCAGACTCGATAGGTCGACATGGAGACGGGGGTGGGACCCCCCAGGATTTTGGCTCTACTCTGAAGGAAGCGCTCGGTGTAATAGAAATTATATAGACGCCCTCCTACACCGAGTCCATGCTTGAGGAGGCGTAAGCAAGAAAAGAGAAGTCCAATGAAGGGGTTCACGTTACGGACGATCCCTTTCATTCTTTCTTTGATGGCATGGACTCGTCTACTTTGGAAGATTTTTCAAGCTGGGCGACCTGGAAGTCCCGAAGAAGGATACATCTTAAGAAGCTGGTGGGCCGAGTTCGATCCCAAAATTGATTAATCAGTTTCCTGCATCGAGTGTGGACCCCAGTCGGAAGAGATCGGTTATCCTTACTGTACCAGAGTATGCTCGAGTCTTATGTTCTCTCTTGGGAGTATCTAGCTACCTCCGATGCCTGGTGACCGAGGAGGACCAGGCAAAATTGTATGAGACGGGCATGCCGTGTCTTTTCAATGAGACGCAACAGGTGCTAAACGGGTAAGGCATCATTACGTCTTTATGAATTTTTCTTAGGTTTGGATATCTCTCACGACTTTCATTGTTTTGCAGGCCTCGGTACTTCATCAGGAAAGCTTCCTCTGGTACCGTGCCGTAGGAATGTTCAAAACTGAACCGAAACCAAAACCGAAAACCGAACCGCAAAAGTGGGTTAATGACTTATTGGTGTTGAGTTATGGATTTAACGGATGGGGAACAGATTGAAATATTATTATTAACGGCTTATCGGTTTGGAGCCGGATTATTCAATTTTCTTATCGGATAAAAAATTAACCCTTTAAGAATATATTTGATTTGGAAACCTCGTCTCTTAATGGCAATTGAATTATAATGGAGATATCTTGTTTCTGTCTCTTAATGCTAACTGATATATACTATGTGCATTTGTGTGTATGACTTGTATACTCTGTGCGCATTTGTGCCTTGCTTCACCAGGAACCAAATCCTTGTCAACCACTACATTTCAAACTCTAGCTTGTCGCTAAAGTGTCTCAGCTTATAAATGTTCAATTGTAATTTGTCAATTGCTGATAGTTACGGGAGAGAGCAAATAAGGTGGTGGAATTTTCTCAACAGTTGGGTACTGCCTAAGCTGCAGGACAAAAACGAGATAAATTGTCAAGAATGCAGACTTTTAGGTGAAGGTAGAATATTCAATGATTGGACTCAAAACCAGTGTGCCTCTGAAAATGAGATTCTTGGCCAGGCTGTTGATATAGACACAACAGGTTGGAATGACAACTATTCCAATAAACCGCCCGATAACTGCCCGATAATAATTAAATCGATACCAATCTGCCCGATATCTTATCGGGTGGCTAGCGGATTAATACATTAAAAATTCGATAACCGATAAGCCGAACCGTTAAGAGTAATAACCGCTCGATCCAACCGATAAGCATCCCTACCGTGCCGAGGTAAATCAACTCGATCTTGATCTCAAGGAGCAGGCTCAAAAAAGGGATACGTACGAGCTGGATAGGGATCAGAAGGAAGCATTAGCCTTGAGGCATAAACATGCCGACTTGGTAGAAAAGGTAATGGTATTTGAAGTTAGAAACGAGGAAATAGTCGTAGTGGCTAACGATAAAACCTCGCAGGTCCAACAGAAGATCGACCAGGTCGACCAACTCCAAAAGGAGTTGAACGAGATCCACACCACGGCCGATAGGTGGAAGAGCAATATGGATCTACTGGCTTCGGAAGAGGAGACTACCCAGGCAAAGCTGACATCGGTAGAGGTTCGACTTTGAGTGGCGAAGGAGAAAGCTGACAAGCGGGCTCAACAAAATACAACTTTATTTGCTCGAGGCCTTGAAAACTCGGTGTGACCGGCAATTTTCCCAAGATGCTTAAGTGATTTTAGACGATGCTTTTTCCAAGGGTAATCTTTTGGCAGGTTTTGAATTTTTGTAAAGGTCTTATGTTCCGATTATGAGCTTCAGACGTCACCGAGCCATTTCTTGGGGTGGTCGTAGCCTTTCGTGTTTAAGCACTACCTAATAGGTTTTGTGCCTTCAAGATTTGGTAGCCTGAACTTATTTCAGACGACAATCCCTTAGTAGGGGTAGCCCTTGGGCTCAATAGTCTCAAATAGGGATAGCCCTTAGGCTCGATAGTCCCCAAATAGGGGTAGCCCTTGGCTCTATGTGTGAAGAGGAAAAAATATGTAATAGCAAGGTGGGTTTCTTTCAATTCTGTGTGTAAATTACATGATCGAAAGCGTGGAAAAGCTTATATTATGACTAAGGTGGCCTATGCGGGCATGGTTCATTTGACTGTTTTGTCAAGCCCCAAAATCGAGGGACGTCACCGGCACTCAACCGGGTGACCCCAGTCAAGCGAACCTGATTTGCCTTTCCTATCCCACGCGTTACCCCATGATTTCAATATACATTATTCAAGTGAAATAGTCATTTATAACTTAATCATACACTTACAACTTGAATTCATTTCTACTTTTTATCTTTACCAACACATGATACCAAAGGCTTACAAACTTTATGCAACATTAACAACGTGGACCGCGATTTCAAACCGTACGCTTACTACCCAAAATACATATATACATTCCCCACATTGTGTCTACGGAGCCTCTATGAATACAAAAGACTTATATACTACTTGCCGGCAACAAGGCCCCGGCTATACCTTACACTACATCATAAACTCAAAATTAAGGCGACATGAGCCACACGTGACCCCAGGAGGAAGTGGGGCTCACCAGAACAACTGATGGAAAGGAGAGGAGGCACTACTGATGGTGGGCTGAATTACCTGCTGTAGAACCACCTACATTCATATAAGAAAATGTAGCGCCCCCGGCAAAAGGGACGTTAGTACTGTGGAATAGTACTAGTATGTATGAACAAATTTTATCCCAAGTACAATCAAACAATACACAAGTAAGAAACAGTAATAGAACAATCAACCAATGCACGTGGAAAGAGGCAACCAAAATCAACAAGTTTCACAATCTCTCTTTTTTCCCTTTCAACATTACCATATTCAAGAGTTTCCCAGATTTTTCATTTCGATAGTGATAATGATCACATTCCATCCTTATTACCTCGGCAACCCTTATTATCTCACATCTCATCAAGTTTCATAGATTTTCATTTAAATGATGATAATGATCACATTCCATCCTTATTACCTCGGCAACTCTTATTACCTTGGCCACCCTTATTACCTCACAACTCATTATCCTTATTAGTTCGTGTTGCGGCGCGCAAACCGATCCCACCTGACAATCATATTTCGTACCAGCAGCCACAAATAATCAAATCACAAGAATTTTTCTTTTCAAGGAACACAAGTTCATATAAACAATTCGCTATTTGAGCTCAAGGCACAATGACTCTCACCAAGCAGTAATTCATGTACACGCTGTTGCCATAATCGTTCAACTCATTTACATCATTTCACAATACCCTTTTTCATTTACTTACCATGCACGGTTTTTAGCCATCATATACATTCCCACACTTGGGCACATTAACATTATTTCATTTATTAACACATACTTTCATATCGATACCCTCGAGCGTTTACGATCTTTGCACATAATAAGATAGGCACATCAAAACACCTTTCACAATCTCATATAGCACGGTAGTATAACAATCAACTAGGATGATCAAAGAATAGAATCTTACAACATATTTGAACAATCAATTCACATATTTTCAAACAAGGTACTCATACCGTATACTCGGACCCAACAAGAAGATTCTACGAAGGTTAAAGTTAGCCATACATACCTGGGGTCGAAATTCCTTTTTAACTTTTACTCACAAATCACCGGACCAACTAGTACCGTCAATCTAGTTCACAATTAAACATATTCAACTCAGAATTGGAAATCATGCATGCAATTTAAACTCTTTTAAGCATTTTATTGAATGGTATGTGACCCCTTAGATTGCCAACCCCGTATTTGCGAATTTGTTTTACCCCAACCCACTTCCTCTTACTAGATTATGGACAGTAACGATCATGCATGCAAGGTATCACTGTATATTTTCAAGGATAAATTCATGAGAATCCCCCTTTTGTTTAAAACCTGAAAACTAACGAAAAGGGTTGGGGATTCTTACCTGTTAGAATGAAGAAGAAGAAGAAGAAGAAGAAGAAGAAGATGATGATTACTCAAAATTTCCAGGCCTGAGTGACTTTGAAAATCAAATTGATAGAGATGAAGCTTTCTCTATCAAGAACCCTCTCTCTAATTTTGTTCAGAAAAGGGTTAAAAATGAAGGGGATGGGTGTTTTAATGAACTGGGGTCGGGTTTTAAAATTAGAAAAATAGGAGACCGACATAAGAATACGGTCAGAAATGCGATCGCATTCCTCACATGCGGTCCGCAGAATCAACCGCATAATGGCCCTCAAGATAGGCCAAAATTCAAAACACACTGCCCAGGTATGCGACCATTGTGCGGTCCGCATACACGTTATGCAATCGCATAACTTCCCTCCCAAAATCAAAGGCAACAATGCGACAGCTATGCGGTCCGCAGAACTGAAATGTGATTGCATATTGGACCGCATAGTTGACCTCGTATGCGACCATTATGCGATCCACATACACGTTATGCGATTGCTAGTGCGTCGCATAACAACTACTTTCTGGAAAATTTTATTCTTTAAGTCTCGCGGGTACTTTTTACTCAATTTAGGTCCATTTTTTTTTCTTAAAAAAAAATTCCACAATAAAAACAACTCGGGGACTCACTCGGGCATTATTTTAAAACGAGAAAATTTTACGGGTCTTTACATCCTCCCCCCCTTAAAATCATGCGTCCTCGAATGAGAGTTTTGGTAATCAATTAGTTTTGAAAGCACGATATGCAACTTCCAGCTTTTCACTAACTCCAATATTTCAGAAAAATTTCGCTAGAGTTCCCTTTGTAATTAGACTTATCTACCTGTCAGAGAGCCCCCGAAACGCATTTCCAAGCACCATTACACAGTTTTAATCACCCAATAACTACACACAACGTTGTTACCTCAACAATTTGCAAATATTCAATCATTTTGTCAACTACACATAGTTCTTTCTTCTTATACCACAAATTTGCACATGGTTCATATTTTTGCACATAACTTGGTCATTTGAGTCCCATACAACTCAATCACCTCAATATACTATATTCATTTCAATTAATCATTACCAACCTACACTACTATTAATCACTTGCCTAACACATACTTTCCACAAAACTTTCATTTACCTCAAGGGTTGCACACTACCCAAATAGAACTGCGGGTTCAGTTTTAGCACACATTGGGAAATTACAACAATAAGGAAATTAGGGGAAGATGGGGTGTTTTTGCACAAAACTGAACATAAAATATAATTTGTTTAGAGATGACAGTTCTCACGAACACTGCTAGACTTATTCAAACAAATGGGGATATTTTTCTTTCATCTCATTTTCCGCTTCCCACGTGGCTTCCTCAATGTGCTGACTTCGCCACAATACTTTAACTGAAGTAATTTCTTTATTCCTCAATCTACGGACTTGTCTATAAAGAATAGGAATCGGAACCTCTTCATACGATAATTCTTCATTAACCTCAATAGTCTCAACTGGCACGATGGCTGATGGATCTCCAACCACTTTCTTCAACATGGACACGTGGAACACCGNTCCTTCATGGGAGATACCTTCAAGAATACCCAATCATCTACTTGGAATTCCAATCTCTTCGACGAACGTCCGCGTAGGATTTTTGACGGCTCTGAGCGGTTTTCATCCTCTACCGAATGACTCTGACTTTTTCCAATGCCTGGTGCACAAGATCTGGCCCTAACAATTCTGCTTCACCAACCTCAAACCACCCAATCGGAGATCTACACCTCATTCCGTACAATGCCTCAAATGGGACCATCTGAATACTAGAGTGAAAGTTGTTATTGTAAGCAAATTCGATAAGCGGTAAATGATCATCCCAACTACCCTTGAAGTCCAACACACAAGCCCGTAACATATCTTCAAGCGTCTGAATAGTCCGCTCTGCCTGACCATCAGCCTGCGGATGGAAAGTTGTGCTGAGATTTACCTGAGTACCCAAACCTTGCTGAAATTTCCTCCAAAAATTAGCCGTGAACTGGGCTCCTCGGTCTGAGATAATAGAAACTGGAGTACCATGAAGCCTGACTATTTCCTTGGTATACAAATGAGCGTACTGTTCTGCAGTATCGGTGGACTTGACCGGCCAGAAGTGAGCTGATTTCGTGAGTCGATCCATTATCACCCAAATCGAGTCGAACTTACGGTGAGTGCGAGGTAACCCTACCACTAAATCCATGTTGATCATTTCCCATTTCCACATTGGAATTTCCATAAGTTAAGTTAGCCCACCAGGCCCCTGATGCTCGGCCTTCACCTGCTGACAATTAGAACATTTAGATACAAAGTCTGCCACACCTCTTTTCATACCGCTCCACCAATAAACTTCCCGGAGATCTTGATACATTTTGGTAGAACAGGGTGCATGGAATACCTAGAATTGTGAGCTCCGCCATCACCCTCTCCCGAAGATTATTTACATCAGGAACACATAGCCTTCCCTGGCACCGCAAAACACCATCATCGCTCCCGAGTGAAAATGCCAAAATCTTGCTATTCAAAACTGCCTCCTTCAACTGCGCCAATGATGGATCAATAAACTGCTTCTCCTTGACTTCCGCTACAAGTGATGATTCTGCCCCATTAATGCACCATGACTTTCCCCTCGTCTGAGGTCGAGAGACAGACCCCCAGACTAGCCAATCGACAAACCTCCCGAGCCAACGGCCTCTGATCTTCCTCCAAATGAGCCAGACTACCCATAGACTTCCGACTGAGAGCGTTGGCCACTACATTTGCTTTCCCTGGATGGTACAGAATGTTCATATCATAATCCTTAAGCAATTCTAACCATCGCCGTTGTCTTAAATTCAACTCCTTCTGCTTGAACAATATTGGAGACTCTTGTGGTCTGAGAACACGTCCACATGGACCCCATACAAATAATGCTGCCAGATTTTTAATGCAAACACAACTGCCGCGAGTTCTAAATCATGCGTCGGATAATTCTTCTCGTGATTCTTGAGTTTCCTGGAAGCATAGGCTATAACCTTCCCGTGTTNTGCGTCAATTTAGTCAATGGGGAGGCGAGGGCAGGGAACCCTACCACAAACCTCCGATAATACCCGGCTAGACCCAAGAAACTGCGAATCTCTGTTGGGGTCGTTGGTCTAGGCCAATCTTTCACCGCTGTGATTTTCTGGGGGTCAAACTTAATCCCTTCTCTGGAAACAACATGACCCAAAAATGTGACTGACTCCAACCAAAATTCACATTTTGAAAACTTGGCATACAATTGGTGCTGATGAAGAGTCTGCAGAACTGCCCTGAGGTGATTAGCATGATCCTCCCGACTCCGCGAGTAGACAAGGATGTCATCAATAAAAACAATCACGAAGGAGTCAAGAAACGGTTTGAAAACCCGATTCATAAGATCCATGAAAGTTGTTGGAGCATTGGTCAGTCCAAAAGGACATTACCAAAAATTCAAAATGGCCATAACGGGTTTTGAAGGCGGCCTAAGGAATATCCTGCTCTCTAATCTTCAACTGGTGATACCCTGACCGTAAATCAATTTTGGAGAAGAACCTCACACCCTGCAACTGGTCAAAAAACTCAACTATCCGAGGCAATGGATACTTGTTTTTTATATTGACTTTGTTGAGCTGCCGATAATCAATACACATCCGAAGCGACCCATCCTTCTTCCTGACGAAAAGAACCGGAGCGCCCCACGCCGACACACTCGGCCAAATGAACCCTTTCTCTAATAAGTCTGTCAACTGCTCATTTAACTCCCTCAACTCGGCTGGCGCCATTCTGTATGGTGGAATAGATATTGGCTGTGTATCTGGCAATACATCAATCCCGAAATCGATCTCTCTATCTGGCAGAATCCCTGGAAGCTTGTCCGGAAATACTTCAAGAAACTCATTCACGACTGGGATGGACTCGGGGGCAGAAACTTCTGAAGTGGTGTCCGCAACCCGGACCAAATGATAAACACACCCCTTTTTAATCATCTTTGAGGCCTTAAGGAAGGAAATAAACCTACCCTTTGGAACCACGCCATTCCCTTTCCACTCAATAACTGACTCATTAGGAAACTCTAGTCTCATAATTCTGGTTCGACAATCAAGTTTAGCAAAGCTTGAGTAAAGCCAATCCATTCCCATGATAACATCGAAATCTACCATCCCTAGTTCGATAAGATTGGTCATGGTATCTCGACCATACACTGTGACAACACAATTCCTATAGACTCGTGCGGCTGTAATGGAATCACCAACCGGAGTCGACACAGAGAACGGCTCATGAAGCTGTTCGGGTTCTATCCCAAAACTTGAAGAAATAAATGAGGTAACATAGGACAAGGAGGACCCCGGATCAATAAGAGCATAACAATCAAGGGCTTGAACAGCCAGAATACCTATAACAACATCTGGAGAAGCCTCCGCACTCTGGCGACCACTCAAATCATAGAACCGGTTGGGTCCACCTCTACCACGAGCTCCACCTCTAACTGGACCAGGACCTGCTGGAGCTGGAGGACATACTGAAGATGCGGTGACTGAAGAACCGTACGGCTGAGCAAAACCACTACCCAAGCCCTGACTGGGCGCACGGTAATCCCGCTGAATATGACCTCTCACCCCACACCCATAGCATACCGGGATATCCAGGTAACAAGGCTCGGTATGGAACCTCCCACACTTAGGGCACGGATCCCTCCTCTGCTGCTGGAACCTCCCTCCTAGACTACCGGACTGACATGGTCTCCTACTGTCTGATCCTGGTCCCGAGCAACTGCTCTGCTGATAATGGTGCACTGATGGCGGTGCACTGGATGAGGATTGAGCATAAGACTGGGATGTCCCTGATGGTCCTCTCCCCTGAACTGGTCTCCCTCCTCCAACTGAACTCCCTGAGTGGCCCACTGACCGGGCCCTACTGATACTCTCCCTCTCCGACCTTATCTTCAATTTTCTAGCCTCCGTGTCCTGGGCGAATACCACTATCTTACCATAATTCATATCTGAGTGCAAGGCAGCTGTAGCAGCTTCATTCACAACCAAGGGACTGAGGCCCTAAACAAACCGTCGAACTTTGGCCCCCATAGTCGATATCAACAAAGGAGCGTACTTGGACAACCTCACAAACTCCATGTGGTAATCCCACACACTCATATTACCCTGCTTGAGAACCTCAAACTCCATAGCACGGGCTGCCATAGCCTCGGTAGGCAAGAAGTGATCCATAAAAGCATCAATGAACTCATTCCATCTCGCCGGAGGACTTCCCTCCCCACGGGAATTCTCCCACATCTCGAACCATGAATACGCTTCTCCCCGCAGCCTGTAAGATGCTAACTCAACCCCCTCTGTCTTTGTATCCTTCATAACCTGAAGTGTCTTGCACATCTCATCTAGAAAATCCTGCGGATCGGCCTCCGGATCAATACCTGAGAACTATGGAGGGGCCAACCGCAGAAACTGGTTGACTCTGGAACCAGCAGAATCTCCCTGTCCGCTAAAGGGCACAGGGGAAGCATGAGATCTTTGGGCCTGAGCGACCACTAACTGAGTCAACATATGAACAGCTCCCCTGAGGTCCCCATCAGAAGTACCGAGACCTTGAGCTGGAACCGAAGAAGGATCAGGAATACCAGCGGAAGGGGTTGCAGCACACTCCGCCGCAGTAGGAATAGGAACACTCTGGTCTGGAACAGAAAGGCCAGGTGGATTCAAAGTCGGGAACTCGCTCTTACCCGCACCATCGGGTAAAAAATTCACAGCCACACTTGGGGTGGCATCAGCATCTAGGCTGACCCGAGCTCTCTTCTTTGGTGCCATTACTGAAAATTTTGGAACAGAGCACAAGTTAGACAAGAATATTTTCACTTTCCACTTCACCGCACGATATATAATAACAATGAAAAGGGTGTTTCCTAAATGTCCATGTAGCCCCCTAATTATAGATGTGGTCGACAACACACCGATAAGAAGGGCTCTACTAGACACGGCTCCGAGACATCCTAGGACACTTTTAAAACCTTAGGCTCTGATACCAAGTTTGTCACGCCCCAAAATCGAGGGACACGACCGGCACTCAATTGGGTGACCCCAGTCAAGCGAACCTGATTTGCCTTTCCTATCCCACGCGTTACCCCGTGATTTCAATATACATTATTCAAGTGAAATACCCATTTATAACTTAAGCATAAACTTACAACTTGAATTCATTTCTACTTTTTATCGTTACCAACACATGATACCAAAGGCTTACAAACTTCATGCAAAATTAATAACGTGGACCAAAATTCCAAACCGTACGCTTACTACCCAAAATACATATATACATTCCCCACATTGAGTCCACGGAGGCTCTATGAATACAAAAGACTTATATATTACTTGCCGGCAACAAGGCCCCGTCTATACCTTACACTACATCATAAACTCAAAATAAGGCGACATGAGCCACACGTGACCCCGGGAGGAAGTGGGGCTCACCAGAACAGCTGACGGAAGGAGAGGAGGCACTATTGACGGTGGGTTGAATTACCTGCTGTAGAACCACCTACATTCATATAAGAAAATGTAGAGCCCCCGAAAAAAGGGACGTTAGTACTGTGGAATAGTACTAGTATGTATGAACAAGTTTTATCCCAAGTACAATCAAACAATACACAAGTAAGAAACAGTAATAGAACCAATCAATCAATGCACGTGGAAAGAGGCAACCAAAATCAACAAGTTTCACAATCTCTCATTTTTCCGTTTCAACATCACCATATTCAAGAGTTTCCCAGATTTTTCATTTCAATAGTGATAATGATCACATTCCATCCTTATTACCTCGGCCACCCTTATTACCTCACATCTCATCAAGTTTCATAGATTTTCATTTCAATGGTGATAATGATCACATTCCATCCTTATTACCTCGCCACCCCTATTCCCTCGGCCACCCTTATTACCTCACAACTCATTATCCTTATTAGTTCGTGTTGCGGCGCGCAACCCGATCCCACCTGACAATCATATTTCGTAAAAGCAACCACAAACAATTAAATCACAAGAATTCTTCCTTTCAAGGAACACAAGTTCATATCAACAATTCGCTATTTGAGCTCAAGGCACGACTCTCACCAAGCAGTAATTCATGTACATGGTGTTGCCATAATCGTTCAACTCATTTACATCATTTCACAATACCCTTTTTCATTTACTTACCATGCATGATTTTTAGCCATCATATACATTCCCACACTTGGGCACATTAACAGTCTTTCATTTATTAACACATACTTTCATATCGATACCCTCGAACTTTTACGAGCTTTGCACATAATAAGATAGGCACATCAAAACACCTTTCACAATCTCATATAGCACGGTAGTATAGTGATGCGAGACTAAATTGCATAGTTTGACATGTGATATACCTCACATTTCATGCGCATTAATGATAAAATTACACTTATTATGTGCTTAATGGAGTTATTTCATGTGTAGGTGAAGTGGAGATGGAAACGGGGCTAAAAGGATGCAAAAACGTCGAAAAATACGCGAAAGGAGGCACCCGGGCGATAGCCGGGCGA